>JAJOOS010009837.1:0-11872 GCA_029582725.1 Solanum chiquidenum | reverse complement strand
CCAAGTTGAAGCAATGTCTGCAAATGAACCTTTTTTCCCATTTGAAGCTGAATGTGTGAAACTCAATCCACATTGGGATGGCTCTTCTCATTCTGGCCAGAGTATACTCCGTCCGTTCCATATTAGTTGTCCACTTTTTCTTTACACGCCTTTCAAAAAATCAATGTTATAAATTTCAAATAATATAAAAAAAGTATTGGGAATCTATGACCAAACACCTACTTAGTTTATCTATATGTAAACACTTTGAAAAGCTGAAAACTTTTTTTTTTTTTTTGATAACTAATATGAATATTGCGATAGCCAACAAGAAGAACCAATACACATAAGGGAGCACCTAATCTCATAACGATCTACCAGGAAAGTTATTAGGCCTTCAGAATCAGACTAGTTATAAATAATTCTACGAATCAAAATTTCTATAATTACAGCTCTCCTACTAATTTTAACATCTCTAGTCTTTCTACAATGTCCTTTATCAATGTCAAAATTGAAAGTAGTTCAATTTTTCGCATAGCTGCTACAATCTCCTTTTTAAAATGCTTCCTTTTAATTCTCTCCTACACAAGTTGTATGCCCGACCAATTTGATAAACCAGATTGTTTGTTTACTCTCCATCTGATGTGAGCGTCAATAAGTTTATTATAACTACTTGTTATAGAATAGTTTTGAATCATTCGCGATAACTAAATGCAGAAGTTGTTAAAAGGAGTTGTAAAATATATATACCAATAACCACGTTTATATTATTGTGACCCACGTTTTATATAAACTAACACGTGAGTCATATAATTATAACTAAAAGTAGGTCGCGAATGTAAATTATTGCAAACTATAGCTATATATGTTTGTTTATGCAAACATTTTATATGCAATAAGCTTCAAAAGTACTTTCATTTTTAACATTCAAAAGTTTTAGCTGCTCTTGCAAGGTTAGAGGATATGCTCATCAGACTCAGAGGCACTCACACTTCCATATTTCACTGCAATGGCGTCGGTTTGTGCAGCTACAGGTCTCAATATCTCTACTCATCAACCTCTACTCCTGCCCCGACCCATTTCTTGGTGAAGTATCTTGTTGATTCTCTCGGATTCTCCAATGAAGAAGCTGCCTCTACATCCTCCAAGGTAACTTCATTGAAAACCTTAAAGAATCCTCATTTAGTCGTCAATTTCTTGAAACAAACCGGTTTCGACAACACCCAGGTGAAAAAAATTGTATCTAGAGCACCCAAAATGCTACTCCGTGATGTTTCCAAAACCCTAAAACCCAAATTTCAGTGTCTTATGGATCTCGGGTTATCCGGGTCGGACCTAGTGAATGTAATTTCTAAAGATGTACAAATTATTAATAGAGGTTTAGTTACTCATTTGAGACCTACCATTGATTTTCTTAGGAGAGTTTTGGGTGGTGATGAAAATGTAGTTAAGGCATTAAAGAGAGCTCCTTGGTTGCTTACTTTTGGTCCTCATCATACTATGGAGGCTAATCGATTGTTGTTGAGAAACTTTGGTTTTTCTGATGAGAAAATAAGAAAACTTGTGGTTATATATCCTAATTATCTTGCACAAAAGCCTGAAAGGATTAAGGATTTGTTGCATAGAGTGGAGAATGATTTTCAAGTTCCGCGTGACTCCCCTTTTTTTCATTATGGATTTCATGTGTTTGCCAAGCAAAAGAAATCTATGTTGGATAGAAAGATTGAGATTTTCAAGAGTTTTGGATGGTCTGATGATGATATACTCGAGATGCTCCGGAAGTTACCTTATTGTATTGGGCTTTCAGAAGTTAAAATTCAGGAAAAACTGAATCTTTTCATGAAGGAGCTTGGTCTTGGACCGGCTTACTTGGTTTCTCATCTAGGTGTTTTGATCTATAGTCTGGAAAAAAGGGTGGTACCTCGGCTACGAGTGTTGAAAATTTTGGACGAAAAGAAGCTTGAGAGAAGAAACTTGGCCCTTTCTAGTGTTCTGAGCATATCTGAGTCAAGATTCATAAGGTATTTTGTGCTGCCCTACAAGGATCAGATACCTGATCTTTATGAACCACTCCAGAAAACGGTGGCTCCTTAGTAGTTTTTGGTTTACGTTTGTCACTAAGGGTGCTGAGATCTTTCTGAAAATTTCATTTGTAATTCAATACATTTTGACAGGTAACAACTAAAACATCATTCGTGTAGTCAGGACATAGTTTATTGAAACGTCTTCTTCATAGTTACAAGTCTGAACAGTTGCAATACACCTTGTTGTTAAGCTGATTCCCTTGGGCAGTTACTGCAGAGTTTGTTCCAGAAGACAGAAGTCTGATATAAGGATCTGATGTTGTTGACATCTAAAGGTTGTTGACATCTAAAGAATTTTTATTGTACCTTACTTTAGACTCTTTTAGTTTTTGTCTCATCTTTGATGTGAAGTTGAAGGGTTGAACATTCTTTTTCATCATAGTTTGGTTAAGTCATCTGCTACCCTTTAAAATTGTCCGCATAATTCACTTAGACACCTCAACTAGGACTAGTACCTATTGAACACCTCTACCCTCTCGAATTTGAACCATTTAGACACTTTGTGCATATGTGGCACAAAAAGTGTAGTTCACGTCTTGGTGAGCGCGTGAAATCAATATTTTAGCATTTTTTCTTTATATTTCTCATTATTTATTTTTTAAAATAAGAATCTTTTTCTTCTTCCTCTCTTTCAAAACCACACACGTACCGCAACCATTTCTTGAACACAATCCATCACCATTTCCCCCCACAAATTTCCTTCTTTTAAAAATAAAATAAAATCATCTTATCATTGTCTACTTCCGGCTTTTTTTTTCCAGGAAAAAGATGGAGATCACCAGTTCTTTGTTGGATAAAATGAAAGTTATTATGTACGTCTTCTTTGCTGGAAAAATTGGAAACCATCTATATCTTCTTTGTCGGAAAAAATGGAGATCATTATTCAAATATTTACTCTCTCCCTCTTCACCTCTCCCCGCACACACCCCTTCTTCCTCACAAATTGAACAAAAAAAAAATTGAAATCAAAATAAGAAAAACGGATCTTTTAAGAAAACACCATCAATTTAAATGAAAATAAGGAAGAAGGCATAAAGAGAAATAAAAATGATAAATTCATTCATAATATATGTTAAAACCTCTAACTTTCTAAATGGAGGTTAACAATGGTGGACAAGGCAAATGTTAGGGAAAAAGAAGAAAAGGAGAGGTTTGAGGTGGGTGGGGTTAGGGGGTGTATAATTTTTTTAGTTTAAAGTATTTTTTTTAGGATTTTGTTATATTCAAAAATTATTTTTATAATTATTTTAAATTTAAATGCCACATGTCTTCATTTGATTCGTCATTTTGCCACATCATATGCATGTGTATTACACCCACATTCCATTTAGACTAAGTGTCAGAAAAGTGTTTAATAAGTACTTATTTTTTAAGATTGGAGTGTTTAATAGGAAACAAGGTTTGTTAAAGTGTCTAAGTGAATTATACAGACAATTTTAAAGGGCCACAAATGACTCAAGCCTTTGATTATTGAATCCAACATGTGGTAGTTTCTTCTAATTGTGGTAGAAATTGCATTACTTCTTTGGTTATTTCATGAATCCATACCGGTGGGATTTCATTGAGTATATTGTTGATGTCTATGTTTTGTCAAACAAGTTAGGCTCTACTAGGCTTTTTATTAACTTTAATGGTGAATCTCCCACTGCCACTGCTGTTGAAGTTATATAAATATTTATATGATTATTGATTATTATTTAATTAAAATACTAAAAAAGTTTAAATCCCTTTGTCCCGATTTATTTGGCATATATTTTTCTTTTTTAGTTCGTTCAAAAAAAGTATCACACTTTCCCTAATTGAAAAAAAATTAACTTTGAAATTACACATTTATCTATAATGGAATTGTTTATAGTCACACAAATGACCAATAATTATTTTCGATCAGAAATTTCAAAAATCTTAATTTTTTATAGAAATAAAACTTAATGTTAAATCAAAGTGTGTCACGTAAATTGAAAATAGTGGAGTAACTAAATATGAAAACGGGTCTAGCTCATCACACCAGACTTGTCTAGTGCAGGTTACCTCTCTTGTGTGGTTATTGCATAGGAGCGAGGTTTTACCCTATGTGTACCCAAAGCGTATCAGCTGCGAGTTTTCCTTGTCATAAAAAAATATATATAACAAACATAATAAATAAATATGTTCTTTTAATTGACTCAAACTGATATCCATGTCCTCTAACTTTGTGTGTGCAAAACTAGGACGGTATAGATATCATAGAGGGCATAGATAACTTTGGGTGTACACAACTACGAGGGCAGAGATATCATATCAAGTTCAAAGACACGTTACAGCCTTAAAAATACCCCTCTACTTGACTAAATAAGAGCTCATAAATATTATAGATGAGATCAAGTTAGAAGACACATTAACAACCTTAAAAACACCCACTAACTAAATTAAATACACTCCTGATTCACCACATGACATAATAAGTGACCTCAAACTCCCGTAGAAGCATTAGACTCTTAATATAAAATCGAGAAAAGTGTTGAAAAATGCTCCTAAACTTGGTGATAATTTAAGGATATATTTTGCTCGTGTTACAAGATAGGTGTGCATATAAATAGTTCAAGGATATATTTCGCGCATAATTTACTTCGACACCTTAACTATGACTAGTACCTATTAGACACTCTAATATTGATGAATATGTACTTATTGAACACAAAATGATAATAAAGCTTTTAAAATGTTGTGTGTGTAATCCATGCACACTGTCTTGAAAAAGTAACCAATAAGACTTCAGCACGTGGCACATGGGCCAAATCTAATGAATTTTCAATTTTTTTAAAATTTCAACCTTTAATAATTCAAAAAATTGATTAACAAATAGAAGAAAAAAAAATTCCTCCCCCCACCCCCCACAGGAACCCACCCACCTTTCTTCTTCTTCCCCTAACGTCGGCCATGCCCACACCTCCTGCGGCAACAAAAAAGAAAGAAAAAAGCAAATTAAATCTCTCCCCACCCATCTAATTATTTGCCCTTTCTTCTTCTTCTTCATCCGTTGTCACCCACCATTTTCTATTCCTCCGAAGAGATTAACTTTTATTTTTCTTCTTATAATAAATTATGATTTATAAGCTATGGAAATTAAGTCAAATGTAAATAATGAAATAAATTATGAAGCATGATAGATTAATGAAGTGATTTTTGTGAAAAATAAGTTGACTTTGATGAATTATTTCGAAATCGTGAGGATTCAAATGAATTATATCAAATTTTCTGATATTATTTTATAACTTTAATGGCTGGTGATGTTTGTTGATCGAAGTGACCGAAAATAGAGATGGACGAAGGTTGCCTTTATAACTCTGATGTTCGATTTTTTTTTTTCATTCTTGCAAATTCGATTAGCACTTAGCAGATTCAGTTTTTTTTATAAAGAGCGAAAAATAAAAATGAAGAACCAAAACAGAGTTTAAAATGATTAAAATGGGGAGAAGAAGACCACCGTTGGTATAGCCTACAGGGGTGGGGATGGGGTGAGTTTGCTTTCTTTTTGGGTATTATAAGACATTATTTTGAATAGAAGTTTAATTTTATAATTAATGCAATGTCAAGTGTCATTAAAAGGAGAAAAGGTACAAGTTTATTATTAATAAAAAAATATATAAAAAAGTTTGGGACCTGTTCACGCGCTCCCATGCAGTGAGATGCACTTATTTTGCCATATCAGCATTTTGTGTTTAATAAACACATGTTTTAAATAATTTAGGTGTTCAATAAATACAAATCATAGTTAAAATGTATAAGTGCATTATGTAGACAACTTCAAGCATAGTTAAGCCTTAACCCATCACTGGCCCCTTAAAGTTGGCATCAACTTTCACTTGGACACTCTAATTAGACTTTGTTCATTTTAAGCACCTCATGTCAAACCTCATTGTGTCATTTTGACACTTTTTATATTTTCCAAACCACATTTTAAGTGCGTACATCCAGACGTCTCTTATGTGGAAAAATAAACGAATTGGTATGTAACACATGGAAATTTTATTTTATTTTTTAAAAACTCAATTTTACTTTCTTTTTTTCTTTCTTCCAGATCCCAAACCCCATGCCCCCACCTCTTTTCTTCTTCTTCTTGCGCCTCCTTCTCCTTCATCTGTTCTTCTCCATAAAAAAGGCAAGAACATATGTTAGTTTACAAAGTAAAATACATTTTGGAGAATAAGGGAAATCATACCAAATAAAAAAGTTTTTATATGACATTTAAAAGAAGATGATTTCTTGTGCTACTACGATTGAGATTTACGATGAAGGATATGTAAAATAAATTTCTTTTTTTTTTCCATTGGAGGTTGTTCTTTATTTCTTTTTTATCCCTTGAAATCAATTTAATTTTCAATGGAGAAGGTAAGAATGTAAATCAATTTTTCCATTTGAAAGAAGTTGACTTCTTTTTTTGTTCCCTTGAAATCGATTTTGTTTTTGAATATGAATCAAGATGCAAATTCGATTTTCAAAGAAGATGGAAGAATCAAAGAGTGTAACCTAGTAAAATATTGTAGAATTTTTTAAAATGTTGTGTGGTGATGGAGGATGGAAGAAGGAGAAGAAAATATTTATAAAAAAATTCAGAATATTTACAAAAAAAGTCTCTGACTCGCTCAAAATTCGTGTAGCACACATACTATGCTTAGTCAGCAAAAAGTGTCAAAATGATACAATGAAACGCGATATAAGATGTCTAAAATAAACAAAGCTTAGTTGAAATGTGTAATTGAAAGTTTGTGCCTAATTTAGGGGAAGTATACATAGCTTTCCTAGGACTTGAAGTATGCTCTTCAAATTGCAAAAGAAATGCTCATCAGATTCAGAGGCAAAGCTGTAGCTGTAGCTGTATCAACTCACAGCTCCATATTTCATTGCAATGGCTTTGGAGACTTCTTTTCCTCCTACAATTTCAGATCTCAGTATCTCTACTCATCAACCGCAACTCCTGCCCCGACCCCTTTCTTGGTTAAATACCTGGTTGATTCTCTCGGATTCTCCAATGAAGAAGCTGCATCTACATCCTCCAAGGTAACTTCACGAAAAAACTTAAAGAATCCTGATTTAGTTATCAATTTCTTGAAACAAACTGGTTTCGACAACACCCAGATGAAAACAATGGTTTCTAAAGTACCCAAATTGCTATTCCGTGATGTTTCCAAAACCCTAAAACCCAAATTCCAGTGCCTTATGGATCTCGGATTATCCGGGTCGGACCTGGTGGATGTAATTGCTAAAGATTCACAAATTGTTGACAGAGGTTTAGATACTCATTTGAGACCTACCATTGATCTCCTGAGGAGGATTTTGGGTAGTAATGAAAATATAGTTAAGGCCTTAAAGAGATTTCCTTGGTTGCTTTCTTTTCGTGCTCATCATATTATGGAGAATAATCTATTGTTGTTGAAAAACTACGGTGTTCCTGATGAGAGAATTAAAAAACTCATGCTTAGAAATCCGAGTTATTTTGCTCAAAATCCTGAGAGGATTAAAGGTTTGTTGCATAGGATGGAGAACGATTTTCGAGTTCCACGTGATTCCTCTAGTTTTCTTTATGGATGTCAAGTCCTAAACTCACAAAACAAGTCTAAGTTGGAAAAGAAGTTTGGAATTTTCAAGAGTTTTGGATGGTCTGATGATGATATACTCGAGATGTTCCGGAAGCTACCTTTTTGTGTTGGCCTCTCGGAAGTTAGAATTCATAAAGCACTGAATCTTTTCATGAAGGAACATGGTTTTGGAACTGCTTACTTGGTTTCTCATCCTGCAATTTTGGTCTTTAGTATGGAAAAAAGGGTGATACCTCGGATACAAGTATTGAAAATTTTGGACGAAAAGAAGGTCGAGAGGAGAAAGTTGGATCTCTATTATGCTCTGAGCTTACCAGATACAAAGTTCGTAGATTATTTTGTGCAGCCCTACAAGGATCAGATGCCTGATTTGTATGAACAGCTCAAGAAAATTGTGTCTCCTTAATAGATTTTGTTTATTTTTGACACCAAAAGGTGCTGAGATCTTTCTCAGTTTTCAGTTATAGTTCATTACATATTTTTGCTTTTCTGTTTTCAGTTTGTATTCTGAAAACACAGTCAGTATTGCCGAGAAGTCTGAACTGCTGTAGGCTATATGCAAAAATCAATCTTGCAATTTGAAGCTGATTGGATTAGACAGATCTTGTTGATAACTAATTCCCTTTGGCAGTTATCGTTACCATCAAGTTTGTTCCATAAGACATGAGCGAGTCAAATACTTCTGCGACAACATTGGTTTATCTGATGTAAGGTTCTGATGTTCTTCTATTCTGTCTGAGTTTGATCCTACAAAATTTTGCATCGAGTTATTTGCTAATCTATCCATTTATAAGGACTTGATGGTTAGTTAGTTCGTTAAGTCCTACCTTTTACTATTGATTAACATCTAAAGAAATTTTTCTTGTACCTTATCCTAGATGTTAAAGCTTCAGTCTCTGTCTTATAAAGAATGTGAAGTTGAACATTCTTTTTCCCTTTATACTTTCCTAGTCCTTGTAATGATACAGTAAACTCTTATTTAGTCTTGGAAGCTAATTACTTGGAAGTTTAACTTGAGTTGGGAGAATCACAACCTCAATGGTATGAGGTATCTATCTGAAATGGAGATCAAAATCAGGGAGAAAATAGTGTTTTTTCATGACAATGGTGTTTAAGCAAGCTTCCTATAGTGTTTTCCCGAGCTGAAGATCTATTGAAAACAATCTCACTACCTGCCTAGGTAAGGGTAGCATCTGCGTATTATACTAGGTACATTGTTGTTGGTGTTTAGGCAAGGTTGCCATAACTTCAACTGTTTCGTCAATCAGTTTGTTCTCACTAGCGCAGATATCAAGTAACTCTCCCCAAGTATATGGAAAGAAATCATCTAACCTGTGCAATTATAGGGTAATTCTGCTCATAAAAACTTTAAGGAAATAGGAAGAAGTCATGTATTTTTCTTAAGCAATAGTTCCAATTCTTTTTCCAAATCGAAAGAACGCTTAATCAAAGCCAAACGAATTCATGAACAAACAAGTATACTTTCGGTATATTTAACTAGCGATTATAATTATTGTTGACGAGCAGCCAAATATGTAAGTACTATTCAAGCATCCAGACTGAGTAAGGTGGATACTAGACTCAGTTGATTTGGACCAAATTGCTTCAAATGATATATGGAGTCCAAGGAATCTACATTTTTTTTTGGTCTTGGCCCTTACCTTACTAAAGTGGTTCAAGACCCTCATTTAAGTCATAGCTAAAGTTTTTTCATTTTTTTGCAAGTTTAGTCGCTTTTAAATCTACTTTACATGGTTTGAAGTTTAGACATACGTGTATGCAGTTTGACTTGTTTTACCCAACTTCACACAACTTGGAAGGAAGGAAGCAATTTCGACCATTTTTACATGAATTTCAGGTCATATATGATTGAATTTTTGGCCATAATATAATTGGACTTCAACCATTTTACATAAATTTCATACGTTTATATCTGTAGTATTGCACATGACTAGGTACCGTTTCTACAGAAACGGGCAATCCTTCATCTGTATTTGTTTATCCAAAAGGCCCAAAAATCGTTCCATTAAACATGCACTTGATTACTTTGATGACAGGCTTAAGATTAGGGGTGTCAAATAAACGGCTTGGGATGAATTTGAGAATATCAAAACGTGTTGAGTTTATGAATCATGATTCGCTTAAATGTTAATTGGGTTCGGATGAAATGAGCCAAAAATCAGATAATAACTCAATTCGTGCTATTCTTATTATGTTTTAAATTCAATTTTTATTTTATTATAATTTGTTTGAGTATCTACTAAATGTTTCCTTGTATGTCATAACTATAAAAAAAACATATCAAACTAGAAAGCCTTTTTTTTTAAAAAAAAAAAAAAAAAGAAGACAAAATTTCATGGGTTAACCTGAATTACATATCTAGCATGATTATAAAATCGGTTGAACTAAACCGATTAAAATAAGCTAAATTAATAAATAAGTGAGTTCTTAATCCCGATCCGTGCAAACAAAAACAGATTGAATGGGTCATGAATTTATTCATTGATTCTAATTCCCCTACTTAAGATGCAACCCCTCCACCATATTTCAACCTCTTGTTGGCAGAAGTTGGAATCAGGATTAGAAGTTTACCAGTCTATTGCTTATGTGTCGCTCTTTTTTTATATGTCATTCTTATTAAAAAATAGATGGTCTTTAATATTCGTCATTTTACAAAATCAATACATAAATAATACTCTTATTATTTTTCCTATTTTATCCTTTGAAAGTTATTAGCCTTGAAACTATACATTTGTCCAACATAGAAAAAAAAATTAATTCATTTTCATTGGTCAAATTAGTTAATCGAAGTAAATTAATTCATGTTCATTTATTGAATCTTGACTTCAAGAGAACTCTAAATAAGAATACAAAAGTAAACTCATCTAATTTTTTAAGGAACGTGAAATCTAAAATGATGACATATAAATAGGAACGAAGAGAATTACGGCGAATGTTCATAACTTCTAAGAAATTATTTATTATGCGATTATTAACTTTCACACCATTTAACTTTTTCCATGATCTTTTATAAATAAAAGTATTGAAAATTACGTTATGGATACTTAAACATATTTATACTTGAAGAAAAAAATAACTTGTCTCTCTACATTTGTTGTTTTACATTATTACTTTTAGCTACATTTTATAATATTATGAGCTTAATTTTGTCAAATTAATTGATACTTAAAAATGAAAAATTGTACTTGGTATAGATTTATGGCAGAGTATTCTTGCAGGTGCAGTAAATTAATAAGACATGAAACATGGGAGGACGGAAAATATACATTAATTAAAGGCATGCATGAAAAGGAAATTTATAAATGCTCAAATTTCATTTATTCCAAAGTTCAGACCTTCACGTTTTACCAGACCCTCTCTTCAATGATCTTCTTTTTGTGTCTTTTGCGGTATAATTTGTTTGAACATAAAAATTGTGAAAAAAGAAGAAGGTATTTATTTAATTTTAAAGTTGAAAATAATATTTGAAAATTTGAATTGGTTTTGAATATAAATACAAGTTAGTCATTTTTCGAATTGAAAATGGTAACGATTTTATGTGTAAACACTATCAATATATACAAACTAAATCCATACAAATAACATAAAAGTCAGTAGTGTTTTCTAAAAAACGTTTTTGGGGCAAGTCATGCGGCGAGGCGTATCGAAAATGCGAGGTGCAAATTGAAGACATAAATTCATAGGACGTAAGTCCTAAAATTTGGTGCATAAGCTCTAAGATTAAAAACGCAAGTCCTAGGCGTAAAAACGTACGCTTTGGGAGTTATTTTTCTTTTTATTTTTTTTTGAATTTTTTGCTTTAAATCATATTTTTTATTATTGGTGTAATGATATTTCTCAAATAGTAATTGTAATACTTTTTTTTTCTTCATTATTGGTTATTATTACATTCTCAAATAAAAATCATAATATTTGTTTTCTATATATTACAGGTTATTTATTAAAATTTATTTGTAAAATAAATAAAAGCTTTACTTTTACTTATTTTCTTAGTAATAAAATTATAAAATTGAATATACATGAGCTATGCCCCGTAAATCCATAAGACTTACGGGCCTCGATACAAGGCTTACATCTCGCCCCATACTGCATAAAACGTCTCGCCTCACGCCTTTTAAAACACTAAGAGTCAGATTTCCTAAAAATAGCATCTCATAAGTTTTCGAAAGAAAATAGATATTAGTAAAGGATAAAATCTCGTTCTGTAGTGGT
>JAJOOS010009836.1:0-14199 GCA_029582725.1 Solanum chiquidenum | reverse complement strand
TATGAGCCTACTCAATACAATTTTCAAATTAAGAGTTAGTGAGTTTTAGATACCGATTGCCAAAAAAACCCAATAAAAATAAATAAATGATATAAAGGTATTAATACTAAGTGTACTTGGAGATTGAGAACACTAGAACATGGAGGAATCCAAAGTCTTGAGTGAATTGTCTCTTTGTCCTCTTCATATTTGTTACTATTAATAATAATAATAACTACAAAAAATGTGGACTATGGTAAGCCACCTTTCAATTTAAGGTACTCCATAATATCATGTGGTGTCTCTCCACCTGTTTTTTGATTGGGTAACACAATAAGGTATTGTTTGGTAATTAGGAACAAATTATTTCAGACTTAATGATGCTAGAATAAGTTATTCAATGACTATCATATATCTCCAATCAAACGTAGAATTAATGCAAATATTAGCTAAAAATGAAAAAGATTCATAAATGTGAAAATGAATAATGAATTCTCGAGAACCCCCATCATATGACCTAAGTCCGCTCTTATTATATACTCAATACAGATAAGTTTTGAATGAGAGGGAAGTAGCGATGATGAAATGCAACACGTGATAGAACATATGAATAATGTAGTGTACTAAAAAAGTTAAAAAGGAGACAAGAAATTGACGTAAGTCAGTAGATTTCTTGAACAAAAGTCAGCAAACAGATGAAATAAAAAAAGGACGATTCTTTTTTAATTTGATTTGATTATGATTTTTGAACAAACACTCATCACTCATACTGTATACACAAAAATGCATGAAACATGTCAACACACAAACTTCAAAACGGCAACCAAATTGTTGCTCTCTAACTTAAAATTCATTATCATCTTTTGTTCTCTACCATGAAAACAACCATTTTTTGGTTTGTTGCTTTTTCTTTTTTAGGTTCTGATTTTTTTGGTTCTGCTTAACAATTTTTTTTAAAAAAAAAGTCTTTGTTTTGGAAAATTCGATAGGTAAAGTATTTCTTGTGTATCGGATGTAAAATTATTTTGAATATTTTAAGACAGTGATCAACATGTTTAATTAACCACAATTGAATTGCAACAATTGGATTGAATATATGCTGTTCGTTAGATATAAATTCTAACTTTGGCCTATAAAGCAAATGGTTAGGATATATTTCATGATAGTGAACTTGTTTAACTATCCACAAGTTCTGCCTAATAGACAAAAGTTAAAACCTCTATCTAATGGACAACAAACACTCTTTCTAGCCAATTTTTTCAACAGGTCATTTTCTTAAAATATAATTTACACAAATCACGTATTGTTAAGATCTAATTATATTATTTTCTTTTTTTTTTTCCAAATTATAGTTCTTAAAATTTATGAATTTCGGATACATCATTGACTTCCATATACATTAGCAGACATCCGGATACATAGGGGAGTATGTATCAGAGAGGGGAGAGATGTATTAGAGAGGGAATATGACATCAAAATACATAGGGGAGTATGTATCAGAGAGGGGAGAGATGTATTAGAGAGGGAATATGACATCCAAATACATAGGGGAGGGATGTATCCGAGAGGAAAGAGAGGGGGATCGGAATGTATCAGTGAGAGAGGAGTGATGTATCCGGGATGAAATTTTTGAAAATATTTAAATGATAGAAAATTCTAGAGATTATGGTAAAATAAGATGTATATTTAGATAGTTTTTCTTTTCCTAAATAAAAAATATTAGTCAGAGGACAAAAATTTCAAGACCAACCATTTTACCACAGTAAGCGTAATTTTCTGCTTTTTGGGAATATTATTGTAATCATCAGTGTCCTATATTAATCGATCAGAATTATATTTTTGTCATATAACTCAAATTTACATCCCATTCTACAGTGTGGTCAGTTTCTCATACACATATATTCGCAAGATTAATTCGAATTTCTGCAATATGATCTGTTAAAGAGAAAACACTTCCTATTAGAAAATTTTCATTTATAAGGTTCGAACTTAAAATCTCTGATGTGGAAATATAAGTACCATTAGACCATAAACCTTAGTGAATTTACAACTTCTAAGAACAAATGGACAAGCTAAGAAATAAACAAGAGAACTCGGAGATGAAGCAAATTTGCACATCAGAATAAGACACTTTTTTACCACATCATAAGTTACAGGAATTTGCTTCATTCTTCCCCCTTTTTTTTCCTTCCAATTATGGGAAAGGGAAGAGGGGCAGGGGTCAATATGCATGTGATAATTTTATATATCCTATTCACCTGAATTTCTAACAAAAACGACTGAGACACATACTATGACATGATGGATGAAACACCTCGTGGAAACAGGTTAAGCATCAATATCCAGAAACCAGAGGATGTTCTTGTATACACTTCATTCATCTTTGTTTGATAGTTCATGTCTTCTCCTCTGACCTACCTCTACTAGTAATGTTAGAAGAGCTTCACAAACTTGAGATGCATCAGCCTCCGTCGGGTTATCATTTAATTCAGAGTATACCATCCAAGCATGATCCAGTTTCCGTTTTGGCCTAACCACCACCGAGCCAGGGACTTCTGCATCACAACAAGTAACAAGCCCATCGCTCTTCTCACCATACCTGATCTGAAGAAGCTGGGCACATGCAGCCATCACAGCACCAAGAGGCATCACTACTGGGAATGTAGTTGCAGGTTGGGCAGCGGAAAATGTGGGCAGTTCTGCATGTGCCACACGAGATAATGTGGCTAAAACTGCTGGAGAAATGCTGGCTTCCGTTCGGAAGGAAACAACAGGAAGCTCCCTTGGCAAATGGTATTTGCTCAAGAATTCCTTCCTCCTCTCATAAGTCAAATCTTCCAAAGCTAGCAAGTCCCCCTTCAAAACAGCAGCAGATATTAGAATACCTAACACAAAATGCAAACACTCAGCAAGAAAACAATTCCTCATATTTCTGACATGTGGAGCTTGGGATGTTTGGATTTTTTTTCCGTTTTGCTTACTATGAGCACCAGAAAATCAACCATCATGCTAAGAACATCCAAGTCAAGAGATAGGTGTGTTTCAGGAACATCCAGAATGTAAATCTTGATGCAGAAGTATCTGGACATTCAACCCATAAAAGGCAATGTGTAGAGTAGCTTAGGACTATCATAAACCTGTTAGGGATAGTTGCTATGACACCTCCCACATGTGTAACTTGATCCTAGGGTTTACGCATGGATTTGACAACCTTTTGTCTCTTTTCTAGGAAGGAGTCGCGAGGCTAACGAAGAGGCTTGTAAGTTCTGAGAAACAACTGAACATGTAGCAGATACAGGAAGTAATCTCAACAGGATAAGGAATGAGGTTAGAATAAGTTAGTGACTCGATGGGCTTAATTGAGAAAGAAAAACCCAGAGAAATCTAACAAATAGAGAAAGAATGATCCTAAAAACAAGTTCTCCAAGTTTGACTCTACCATCATGTAAACAAATCAAAGCATCCAACCCAGAACAATAAAACTAATGAGAAGTGTAGCACAGAACCATTGTAAATCCTTTTCAGCTATGGCAATCGATGATGAACAGGTGACATATTATCTCACACTTTTCAAACAGTGTTTCTGCATTGAAAAGGAGGAGGAGAAAGTCCAGAACGGCAACAACTTACATATACAATATTATGTTACATACAACGGATACACATTACATACACTGCTTACATGGATGCAAGTAAATATATAACCATAATAAGTAACAAAGAAAAACTTAATGTTACTCCAACTATATACTCTACTTCTCTTGTCCTGCATCTTTTGTTAAATGTCATATAATATAACTTTGAAGAAAACTGTAAGTTGCAGGTTCACATCACTTACAAGTCTTATCAGCTTAAGCCATGACCTTTATCATGAACAACATTATTTGAAACTTTCATAAGGGATCTCTTGACTCATCTAATTTTCTCTGAAACAAGGATGAGCAGATGTTTCTCATTTTTTTCAGCCACTTCATCAGTCAGTCAATGTAGCTTGTTGGACCACACAATCTGCTATCCATGTCTTATAGGAGAAGGTTACAAGTGATCATTCCAAAAACAGAAAACAAGTGTTTTTTTCTGTTTATAATTCCTTAAAACAAGTTGTTCCAAGCTTAGCCGCCAAAAAATTTACAGCTAGCTTCTGATAATTTTTTAGTCAATGCTGGGAGCTTAATATACTGTCAAGAAATCACTATTCATGGTTGTTATATAACCATATTCAAGCAGTAAAGATCTATAACTAGGCCATATATATAGTAACAGCCTTCCGTTAGAAGCCAATCATATGCATGAAGCTACTAATCCATCGTAATAACAAGTGAGATATTCCAGAATAATGTCAAACCCTGATGACACTGTTTTAGTTCGAAAATCTGGTTGGTTCATTTTTAAACAGTAAATTAATTAAAAAATACCTTATTTCTTTTATCCCAAAGGTTTGAAGAACAATACCTGAATAGCTCACTGATACTTCCTTACCAAAATACCCTACAGCGTTCTGCATAATCTCTCTGACAATATAGGCTTACACAGCCCTTCCAGAATGGAGTAAGAGGATGAAGAAAGCTTATATTGAAATTCCTTCCAACCCCTCATAATCTCTCTCTCTCGTACACAACAGACAATACCGATTTACTTCTGCTGTCATGTCAAATTTTAAAATCATCTCCAACACCACCCTTTTTTCTCTTTTTCCCATCACTTGTTGTACACACTTTCTACAAAAAGCCCAACATCCATGAATACTATTAACACAAAATTTAGCTCCCAGCTATTACTATACAGCAGAGGGGCAAGTGTACACACATAAGAAAGGAACCATACAGTACTTTCTGATGCACATTACACACTCAAGAAAAAGCCTTCAAAATGGATGTCAGTTTACTTATATCTGGCCTACAGGATCTCCTCCTCCAAAGACCACAATAATTAATTACCTCCTAATAACAGGAAGAATAAAGGCAGACCACTAAATTATCTTGGACGAGTTCTCGAATTCTGTAAGTGCCTTGGTGCCTTTTCAGATTTCATATTTTGACGACCTAACTTCAGTAGAGATCTACACTAAATTATTGCACGCCCACAAGTACCTCAAGTTTGAGCTTTCCTTGAACATCAAGCCATACTTCCATCGTTGTCTTGGCTGCCATTCCAATTACTTTCTTAGGTTTCCAACACAATCTTTACCTTTAACTTCTTCTGTTTCCCCAAAAAACAAAATTCAAAAGATCTTTGACAGAAAACAAACACACATCACAGGGATCTTGCATATTACTCTTCTTTGTACACATTGACCCACAGCGTGAAAGAGAGAATTACTCTACAACTACTGATGATTTTAAGCATGACAGAAACTTCATCTGATCGTACAATATTGGGACAGAAAACAAGACAATCCGACACTAGAAGAATAGATTCACATCAACAACAGAGAACGCGACAACTAGAGGATATACCTTGATTACTTTACAGATGAGGGTCTCCATAAGCTTGCGAATGTTTACATAATCACCAAGTTGTCCTTCTCGTAAAATGTCTGAAGCAATTGGACTTCCACCATATGGACTCTGTGCTAAAACCAGCCCTCCAACCTTATCTTTCAGATCAGTCCAATACATGGACAGAGCAGCTGCTGCATCTACTCCTCCTTTACTGTGTCCAAGAAGCAAGACACGTTTCCTGGAACCCCAATATATTTCTTCAATGTAATCTTTAATTTCTCTCGCATTCTTCTCCACACAGGCCTGCTTATTTTATGTTAGGTAGTCTCACAGAAAGCAGTAAGCTGCACACATGGTTTACAAACAAGAAAAATACCTATACCTCACTATGAATTTTGGCTATATGACAAGTGAGCCCCATTTTTGAAAAGCTTGCTTTTGTATTGACAAAATAAAGCGGTCCATGATTGCTAAAGAGACCTGTATAGAGAAGAGAAGACCAGTAAATATCAGGACATCTGCTACTAAAGATGATTAGCTTGCTCATATCTTAAAAGACACCTTGAACGGTAAGATCAATTTTCCAGCATCCCCCTAATAAGTAATAACTACTCCCTCCGTCCCAATATTGTGGCACGTTTTCCTTTTTCGTCCGTCCCAAAAAGAATGTCACCTTTCTATAATTAGAAATAATTTAACTTTAAGATTCCCCTTCTACCCTTAATAAAATGATTTATTTCAAATTTTTCCCTTCTTTCTTAAACCTTGTGTCAAGTCAAACGGTGTCATATAAATTGGACCGAAGGAGGTAATAATTACAAGGTCCTGAGTAAAGCATGACCCTAAATATGGTAAGACAAGTGCAGGCAAATCTGGGGAAAATAATCCACAGAGCTGTACTGACACAAGCGAGTGTTGGCACAGTACAACTGATAAGCTTTCCATAAATTCTTTGAGGCAGATCTAATTTCAAATTTTAACCATTTTGGTTTGTTTACAATCACTATTGATGGGAAAAGGGTGTTTTTACCTGGAATTAACAAGTAAACCATTGAGTTTGGTAATCCATGTAGACCATGCCTGACAAAAAGAGATCAGAACAAGTCAAATTGTGTCCGAGTTGGCAGTTGCAGTCAATTTACACATCAAGTGGTGTTATTACCTAATATCATCAATGATTTCCACAAATCTATCAGTTTGATCATCAACTGGAGGCATATGTGAAGCATGTTGTAGCCATCCAATATCATCAGCTGACCCATGAACTGTCCTTCTCACCCTCTCTATAAGACTAAAAACAAAATGCAAAAATCATGAGGAGAAGCACTTCAATAAGCGCACGAATTATACGAACGGGTAGAACTACCAATACCAATTGTTCCTTAAAATCAGTAGAATAAAAAATAGAGAAGTCCTTAGACAGCAAGAAAGGAATATAACATCTTCCAAGATTCTCTAACTTGACTTTTATTAAAAAAAAAAATCAGTTATCGATGTGACAATGACTATCCATACATATGTATAACAAGCATATGACGGGCAATTTAACATGCCAACTTGAATCTATTCAGATAATCGTACCCTTGGAAAATGGAAATGCCATTTGGGCTGGTATTCTTTGATAAAACCTGTGCACTGGAACCCTCAGATAGGTCCTCCAAGTTTGTGGCTGCATTACCACTTTGGGATGATTTTCTAGATAAGGTCCTGCTTAATCCTTCATGGAGAAGTGGAGCATCAACAGATGATTGAGATGCTTTACAAACAGCTAAATCACTTCCACTTGACGAAGCAGTATTTAAGGCCGGGGATCCTCTACTTTCGGCAGAACCAAATGTAACCATCTCCTGGCCTCCTAAGCCTCTGGAGGCAGGTTCTGCTACAGTTGGAAGCAGGAAAAAACATCATGCAAGCACTAAATTGGTAACCCGCCACAGTTCATCAAATTCTAGAAGAATCAGAAAGGAATTTGCTCACACCGCAGTTACAACAACATACCCAATGTAGTCACACCAGAGTTCAGGAGTTAATATCATGTCAACTATATTTATGACCATGCAGCATCTTATGTCGAAGGGGAAAGGAAAAACGGAAAGAAAAGCTTAAAATCTCAATTCCTAATATCTAGTGCCTCAACCTAAAAATCTAGTGATACCAAGATACACTGTTGCAATTCAAAACAGATATGATCCAAGTATGCAAACAAAAGAATAAGACACTCATTTTCACTTACTTAAAGGATAAACACTAACTTTCAATCATGTCACTCTAAGTAGTAAAAAATCAACAGTTTCACATGTCCCATTAGCTTTCGCCACAAAATTCAGCATGGGAAGTCTAACTTGGAAGATATTACTTGGATACAATTGGCAACAAATTCAGAAAGGGAACTTTTTCTCTTAATATTCTAAGACAATAAAAAGAAGACTTTAAAAGGTTGAAATTCTAAAACAAATGCAGTATACAAAACCTTAATGGATCAAAAACCACCTAACGACCTATCTCAACCAATAATCTTTAAATGAACTCAGGAGATAACTTTACTAAGGGCAAAGAAAGGGAATACATGAAAAGGTTCATGAAGCTCACCAGAATAATCCATGAAACAGCGAGTAAATAAAGATGTCGTCTCAGAAAGATAGGAAGCAGCATCATTGAGAGCCGGCACAGAGGTAAGTAGCTGAGGGATAACCCTATTGTTTCGTAAAGAGCTGTCATTTGCCTGGCCAAATAAAGGGGACCGCATGAAGTTCAAATAATAAAAGACAAGAAAAACTTTCAGAAAGTTAGGGACCAAATGCTTCAGAGATGTACATAGAGATTATCAAAAAACATGTACACTTGAAAAAGAAGAAAAATGCCAAGTAATATCTAATAGAAGTTGATAACTTTAGCCCTTAGTTCTTGGACAAATTGCTGATATCCGACCATAGTCCAAGTCCGCATAAATGGTAGTGACCTTGCCATGTAAGTGAGAGGAAAAGCAAAAATGTCAAATGTAGGTAGGGATGATAATGGGCCAAACTTCTGCAGTTATGCTTATCTAGTCTGCCTGTACATATGGGGCTTGGTGTTGTAGAATTGTGGATCTGGCAATAAAGAGGAGATGTGGGCACTGTTGGTATTCTTAACCACTCAGTCCTCCACCACAGTTTTTCCATTCCTTTGCAAATCCTGTTTGACCTAATTTCACATCAACAGATGGGGCTGGGTATACAGGATTGGCCTTCGGTTACGGTTGCCTAGCATGGCTTAAGTTATTAGTTGAAGCTTGAAAAGTCACTTACCTAAAATCAGAACTATTATTGTCACAGCACGCAAACCTAAGCAGTAGCTAGTGGATCTGTATACATTTACTGGAGGCTAACCCCAAACATGGTGAAAAATGAAGTGTGTGAATGAAACAACAGGATGTCAGTATGTTATGAACCATTTAGAGGGTACACAATATATTTTGTGCAAATTTTGTCTCTCGACTTCATTACGAAGATTAATACGATGAATATCTTACACCAGGACTATCGAAAACTTCTATCCCAACCAGGGGCTAATTACAAAAATGTTCCATATAAGAAAACATCATGACAAATGCATACGCGAAGTACCATTAACTGATCCAAGAACCCCTGGATCAACTAAAACCATAAAGACCAGCCTTTTTCGCACTTAAGTTTCAAACATACAACACGAAACACAATATCCCCATAATTAGCTTTACACTACACATACTGCTGTATTCAAAATGAAACTCCTTGGAGAATTTAAACATTGGTACTTCTATTTAGCATAAAACTGGCAAAAAAAACACATTAAAGGACGGTTTTTTTCCCAATAAATTAGTAATCATGGGTGAAAGCATCTTACCACAAAGGGCTCCCTCGACTCCTGGGTTGTATTGTTACTCCCCTCCATATTATAAACTCACAGCTAATAAAACAAACAAATTAAATTGAAGTCATAAACCAAAATTTAAGTAACAAATATGAAAAACCATCAAAAGGAGGCGGATGATCAAACATAAAACTTGCAAAAATGATATCTTTGATAAAAAAAAAATCATAAAATTTGAAATACATTCAAAATACCTTCAAAAAACTAAATCAATCAGCAGAAGAGATTGAAATGAGCTTTGGCAATTTTACAATTCTGAAAAAACGATTTTTTAAATTATTTTTTTTACCAAAAAATAAAAAAATTGTAAATAGGAGGCTTCGAGAATGATAGAGAAAGAGTAAATTACTTAATTGCAAAGCAATACCAAAATTAACGAACACTCCATTGAAGAGGAAAACGGCCGAAATTCTTTTGAAACGTCGTCGTATAGAGATTATACGAAGAAAACGACGGGCATTGACGGTTATGCTTAGCGGAAATGAAGATCGTGCACCGCCCTATTTTTGGGCTGGGCCACATAGGATTTTGATCCAACTAGTTTTTCCACAACAAAAAAAGAAGAAGAAAAAAAAACTAGCTAATTAGACAAACATTATTTACTAATTCTTCTTATAATTTGAAATAATTACATATTCTTTCATTAATTAATAATTTTACACCAGATTTCAAGTCAGATACATGTATTTTTGCTACCAGTTACACTAAAATAAGGATAGGTGAGCAAGAGAAGGAGAGAGGATATTTTGCTACCAAATACACTAAAATAAATGAGAGGCGAGTGAGATCCCTAGATACATGTGAATCACACTAGAGTATCTAGTACTGGGATACCATATACAGAGAGAGTGGCGAGCGAGAGATGACATAGGCGAGAGAGGAGAGAGGGGAATGAGAGATTCAAATACATGCGAATTCACTTGGATATCGTGTATATAGAACAAATTACACCTAATTGTATCCTCATGTATTTGAGATACATGTATCTAGATGTATCTGTTACATGTATCTGAACGTATCATATACATGCATCTGAAATCAACAAATTGATAAAATTCGTAATATTACAACTAGTATGAATTTAAGTAATTAGCTATTAAACTAATGGGCTTTCTCTAAGTTCTAATCATAACTAGTTTTTCAAATTTACTTTTTGTTTCCACAAAATTATTTTTTCTTATTGAATACCACTTCCAAAAGAATAAAAGAGACATGTTAGCTATAATAAATAAATAAAATAGGAAAAAAAAAGTTAGTATGTTAATTTAAAGAGTTTAATTTTTTTTTGTATATTCGTATAGCAAGTGAACTAGTTATATAGAACGTATATAAATGGTAAATCTTAACAAACATGTAAACATTGTTGACACTATTATTAAACAAATTTAACATCCTTTTTCCATGAATAATGTTCTTCCATATTTCCAACAACATAAAATTGCATGAGTTATGAAACTCATGTCTTTCTTATTCTTAGCTTCATATAAAAATGAAAAAAGTGAAAACACATCTTTCGTTCCGTCTAAAAGACAGTAAAAAGAAAATACATAACCTTATAACATGAGATTTAAATTAGAGACTCCTAAGGAGTATGCCTTCAAAAGTAATGCCAGGACCAAATGCTAATGCAAGTCCCCATTCTTCACCACCATCTTTCTTATTCTTCATCTCTTCCCTCATATTCTCAATCACATAAAAAATAGTATTGCTACTCACATTACCAAAATCCATCAATGCCTTTCTGCTACAATTCAGTTTCTCATTTTGTAACTTCATTGTCTTCTCCAATCTGTCTAGTATAGCCGGTCCACCGGGATGAACAGCCCAAAACAAGTCGTTGTAATTACTTCCCTTCAATTCATCATTCTTCGCTATCAATTTCTTGCAAAATTCTTCAATATTGTCCTGAATTTTCTCAGGAAGGTCTCTACCTAATTTGAAGTTTATCCCTTCATCAGTAAGTCGTCCATCGATCACATTCTTTGTCCCTGGTAAGAATTGTTGCATCGCGAAATTCAGCTCAATGAAAGGGGACTCTGTTCCAACAATTGGCTCTGTTCCAATTATGACAGCAGCAGCTCCATCACCGAAAAGTGCAGCACCAACTAGATCGTATGGTCTAGCGTTATTAGGTGGCCTAAAACCAAGAATTGTAGTTTCAGAAGTTGTTAACAAAACTCTGCTTCCTGGATTGTTTTCAGCTATATCTTTGGCAACTCTAAGCCCTGTCACACCACCATAACATCCTAAAAAGTAGAGCATTACGCGTCCAACGTCACTCCTCAATCCAAGCTCAGTTGAGAGATGAAGATCACCTCCTGGTAAGCGTATTTCGCTTGATGAAACATAAACAATGTGAGTGATTTCATCAACTGATCTTCCCCATTCCTTGATACAAGCTAAACTTGCTTCTTTTGCCATTTCAACTACTGCTGGATTCGCAATTTCTAGCCTTTGATTGATTGTTGGTGTGCCTTCAGTTGCTAGTTCTGGATATTTTTCCAAGATTTCTTTCGACATTACTGTGTATCTTGTCTTCACAGTAGTAGTTTTGCCTACATTCAAAAACAGGATAGTTTATCTGCTGCAACATGTTAAAATACACTATAGGTAAATAAGACAGTTTACCTGCTACATAATTTCATAAGTTAAAAGCATGTAACATTAATAGAAGTAAATTTTTGCTTACAAAGGCGCTCCAATTTCTCCTTAATTCTCAAATCTTTACAATTAGTGTCGCGCATGTAGCCTTCAACCAAACAATCCTGAGGGACGAGTTGTGGAGGAAGAGCCTTGCCCATGGCAAGAATAGTGGCTTTTCCTGGAGTAGGAAGGCGTCGTGATGGTTGAAAAAAGTGGTTAGATGTCTTGTTGTTTTGAGACATATTGTTCTAAGAGTATGTGACTTAAGATTGCTCTTGTTATGATGAAATCTTTTGTATGAGATTGTTACAAACATTTTGGATGAAGATGTATAAATGGTGAGATAAATTTGTTGTTTGGAGAAAAGTTGGTTTAATTGTGTTGGGAGAACTATTGGCATGACAAAATTTAAAAATAGTACATGCTTTAACAATGAGGTAGATTTTACATATTTCATGATTGAGTTCTTGTAGATGGTTTAATTTGTGAGAAGATATAAATAATATGAAAGCAATCTTTTTCCCTTCTTTCACCTGTTTTTTCCTTTTTCTAATTTTCTTGTGTTGTTCAAGATTTTCCACTTTAAGTCATATATATTTTTTCAAATGTTATAATTGTATAAATATTTTTTGTTGTCTTCTTATTTTCATTTCTAGATATTCATTGCTTATTTTCTTTTAGAAGTTACTAGCTATAATCAAAGTTAATTTATCTGCTTAGCATGTATCTGATATAGCAATATAACAGAAATTGTAATATCGAAAATTCGTCTATCATTTGCACTAGAACAATCACCAATAATACGATATAATACAGTGGGCCAAGTGGGGAAGCATAAAGTAAAGGGAAAATTGCGCGTATAAGCAAACATATACTAGTTAATTACTTAATATAGCTATAGTTTACCTTAATTACAATTCGCGATTTACTTTTAGCTATAATTACACAACTCAGCTTTTTAGTTTTGTATAATTCGCGCATTTGTATAATTTAGAATTTGTATAATATAATTTGTATAACTTTTGTATAATTCAGAATTTGTATTATATAATTTGTATAACTATTTGCACTTATGATGTTTGTAATTGTATAAATTCGTTATTTCGAGTTTATACAAAAATAACTGAATTATACAAATATACCCGCGAATTATACAAACCTGCGAATTATACAAATCCGTGAATTATACAAATGAGACAGCTTAAACTATAGCTACAACCCGTAAATATGCAAACTATAGCTATGAAGCATAATTAAGTTTATTATATGGCTATTTGTGAAAGTTCCTCTAAAGTAAAATTGGGCTGTGCCCATGCTGCTCGTGTTGGGCCCTTCTAGTGAGGCCCGTCTCCAACATAACTTCATGCAAAAGCAAAAGAAGTAATTTAATCCTTTTAGGAAAAATTAAGGCAAATATGTAATATATATTTACTATATATAGTTTTAGTTTTAAAAAAATTTATGATTTATAGCTATAGTTAGAATTTTATAGCAAATTGCTCTCCCTCTCTCCTTTCTCTAAGCAATACAAATATAAATTATAACAGTCAATGATACAAATACAAATAGTAACACAAACACACATGGTAAAACATATATACAATACATAAGGCAATGTATAAATCTATTTTATAACGGATGAATCAAATGCACATAAATACAAATACAATTTGTTATGAATTACAATAATGATATAATACAATTGTATTCGTTGATAAAAATTATATTCGTTAATACAGTTGATATGATTAATTTACATCAATGAATTGAATACAATAGTTTTTAATACAATTGTATTCACATATACAAATCAATAGTATTCATTATATTCATGGTACAATTATCGATCAGATATGCAAAACAATTGTATCTCTCTCGCTCTCTCTTCTCTCCCCCAAATCTTACTTGTTTCTTTCCTCTCTCTCACAATCTCGCTTGCCTCTCTCCTCCTTATAGTAGCTAGTATTTTATGCAAATCAATTATATGTGGAATATAATTATCAATCAGATATACAAATTAATTGTATATTTATATAAATAGTTAATTATAAATATTCATATTTACTGTTACCATTAAATAATCTAATGACAATTATATTATTGCTACTAAATCCTTTATTTTATGAAGCTAGTTAGTTGAGCTTGGTTTTATCTTATGAGTAGTTATGATGTCCAATCTAACTGCACTTAAATAATTGAACTTTGTCTTTTGTATGAACAATCGTTTAACAAATAATATTTGACT
>JAJOOS010009835.1:0-11888 GCA_029582725.1 Solanum chiquidenum | reverse complement strand
GATGTCTAAAGACCAAAATTTTGTAACTTAAGCTTTTGGAAATTTATGTTGTGAGATGGAGATGTTGATAAGAACTATGATTGTTTGGGTATTATGAGTGTGTGTTGGTTGGTTTAGGTTCACCTCTAATTATGGTGAGTTTTGATTTAGGATTTTATCATGGTTATGTGATAGAGGATTTGTCCTGAGATTTGTGTCAAAGTCCTTGATAACATGTTGCAGACATGTGTATGGTCAACTTTGGTGGTTATTGGGAATAACTTTGTTGTTAGTTAAGTGTGCATTCAATAATAATTATCACTCGAGTATTGTGATGACTTCATTGAGGCATTGTATGGGAGGATGTGTAGGTATTCAATTGGTTGGTCTGATGACCAAGGAGATAAAGTCTGAAAGTTCAATGGAAGCATCGTTCGATTGAGAAAGCTAATTGGGAAAATCGAGAACGACATGCGAGACAAGTATCCCCAATAATTTGACGATTCAGATACCACTCTACCCTTACTTTAGCCAGTCTTTCCTAGTTGATCACTCGGGGATGAGTAATGGATAAATTGGTTTCTATTGTAACGACCTAATTTCGTCGTTAGGAAAAAGCCAATGGGGAAAGAATTGGGGTTAGAAAACTTTTTGGTAGTAGCTTGGGATTTCCTAGCTTAGTCTAGATTTAGAGGAAATCGGAGTCATAAGAGTCTAGGGAAATCTGGTAATGATTGGGTGATTTAATAAGGAATTCGATTGCATGAGTAGATATCTAAGATGTTAGGGAACCCGTACGACTTTACGAAATTGAATTCGGGTGAGTAGAATACCTGAAACTGATCTTAGCGTGAACGGGTATTTTCTGAGTGTCATGGGATGAAGGTCTGTTGGAAAATGGTGGTTTGGAACTCTTAAATCGACTCACTAGTTCCATGCAAGCTGTTGTAGCGGGATTATTTCCGCCAGGGTAGGGCCGCTATGTCGGATTAGGTCCCGATGTGGCTGGACAGTCGCAACTTAAGTCAGAAATAAATCTCAAAATCATTTTATTCTGCACTTTTCGACTTTGAAAGCTAGGAGATGACCCCAGACGAGTTCTTGAGCGTTTTTCACCATTCTTGAGGCTAAAGGTAAGGTTTTCACTCTCCAAATCCGTGTTTCGATCCGTAGAACTTAGTTTCTTAGGTAATTATCGATGGGGGAGGGTTTTGATCTAGGAATTATGGTGAAAAAAGACCTAATCTGGGTATGGGGATCATGGATTTGGTCTAGGGTTATTGAGTTCGTTATAATCTGGATAATTAGACCTTTGATTGTTGATCATTGCGTATAAATTGTTGTTTGTAGACCTAGAACAAGCGGAAAGAATCTGGAAAGGGAAAATTCAAGTGCCTTAGGGGATTCAAGCTTGGATTCGAGGTAGGTGATAGTTGTGATTTCATGTTGGTGTGATATTAATTGCTCATTATAATGCATGTATGTAAGCGAATGTTGCATTATTGATCACCCTAATCGTAAATGAGGATAATTGAATAATTGTATGTCATGAATCACCTCTTGTTGTATGATTGTGAGAATATATATTGTGATTGTGATTGTGGTTTATTGAATGGATCGATTGCTACGTTCCGGCATAAACATAGGATCGGTTGCCACGTTCCGACATAAATATGGGATCGGTTGCCACGTTCCGATATAAATATGGGATCGATTGCCACGTTCTGACATAAACATTTGATCGGGTATCACGTTCCAGTATGCTAACAGTTTTAATTTGGTGTGGGTTCCATGAGAAGACCATTGAATTGGGTTCCGTGAGAGGACCATGGAATTGTGTTGTGTATCTACTTGTGATGATTATGTTCATATCTAATGATGATTGATATTGGAAGACTGTATGTTGCTCTAAATTGATAACCAATGTGTATTATTGAGAACATGGGATGCTACATTGATCCTGAAAAGATGACTA
The DNA here is from genome assembly GCA_029582725.1 of Solanum chiquidenum. NCBI lineage: Eukaryota > Viridiplantae > Streptophyta > Magnoliopsida > Solanales > Solanaceae > Solanum > Solanum chiquidenum. The sequence continues at coordinate 9,934 of JAJOOS010009835.1, read as the reverse complement.
ATATTGTATATGTTCGGTATATGCTTGTTTTATAAATATGTCTATTGTGGTTACTTGCATGTGTTTCACTTATTGGGATAGCCGCGTGATCCTACCAGTACATTGTTGTTGTGTACTGATACTGCACTTGATTGTTCTTTGTTGAGTACATGGCATCTTCAGGCGGCTATTGTTAGACCTCAGCTAGGTGTCTATTGAGCGTAACTGGATTCAAGGGTGAGCCAGTTCTTTCAGGCTGCCATGGATCTTTCCTGTTTAAGTCCACTCTCTTCAGACTCAGACTATTTGTTAAAGGTGTTTGTTTAGTTTCGGGGTTGTACCCCTTGTTCTTAGAATTGTCGTTCATAGAGTTTTGGTACAATGACTTTCAGGTTCTAGAGGGTGAATTTCCGCATTAGTTTGGTTAGTTAATTGTTTAAACCTTTGGAGTTTATGGGGACTCCATTTTTATTGTCATTTAAACCTGCTTCCATATCTTTAAATGTCTTAGTTTTTAGTTAAGTTGTTAGTTGGGTTGTAGTAATGGTTCTCCCACGGGAGGGTTAGTGTGGGTGTCAATCACGACGGTGTGGATCGTGACACACATTCATTTATTTATCTTTACAAATAAAATCAATGCAAAGTTATTAATGCATTGAGTGTCTAACAAAATTCATAATTCATGTCTTTTCATCTTTCTTGTAACTTCTACTCTTAAATATTATTCATAACTTTTGTATGTTTCATTTTCATAATATTTATAAATATTTAATTAATGTTAAAAAATTTATAATAGACAAATGTAATAATAAAGACACAATAAAGAACTTTAATTTTTTTTTTTTACGAAATCAAAGTTTTTTTAGAGAATCAGTTATTCTATAAAAGATAGTGGAAAACGACAACATAATAGGTAAATGCTTTATTCTATTATATACATATGAATTGTTTGCACTTAAAAAATGTAATTAATTTTTTTTTATAGGTTTAAACAAAGATGAGAAAATCTACATGTCGCAGATGAAGAGAAATATTAACATTGTCTATATATCTAATAGGAGTACTAAACTAAATATAAATAGTATATAATATTATCTTATCTTATAGACGCAGACAATTTCACTAATTAATCTAAATCCTGAATCAAATTAAAACACAATCCACCCTATAATTGATGCACTGATCCATCCTTTTCTTATTCCGAAACTAGAAGAAGACCAAACGTTCAAACCATTCCATAGAACAAATCTTGAAATTAAAGTGTTTGTTGTTTGTTGGCTAGTAAAGAATATTTTTAAGTGCTTGTTGAAACTTGATGACTCTTTAAGCAATTGATAATAAAAAAGATTTAACAAATAATTTAATCTAGCAAAAAAAATAAAAATCTACAGGTGCTAGCTTATCAAGGTGAATTGATTGCCTTAATAGTCATTCAATTAGTAATAATGACCAATTTTATTTTATTTTTTAAAAAAATATTTACTTTTCTTAAAAGGTTCATTTGTAAAAGGTGATTTTATTTTATATCAAAAAAAATCTATTTGACTTTGCTTAATTCATTTTAACGGTCATCTTATGTGAAATTTATATTTTTTTAATGAGGAAATAATGATGTTGCACATTTGATTTCAATTTCAAATTCTCTTTATTTTACAATTTAGGCAAATACTATTCAAACCCCTGCTAGAAGCATGAAGTTGTAAGATGTCAAGCTAGAATCACTCGTGATTTTTATATCAATATTTTAATGCACTTAAGTGCACAGCGTGCCATTCGTAATGATTCTATTATGGTGCCACAAATTCACAAGCTAATTCTAAGTAATTGTTATTATTCATTGGATTCTAGAGGAACTACTTCGTTAGGATTGGGAAATTGCTGCGATTCTTCCTGAATAGCCTGGATTCTCCCGTCGAAAGTCACTTTGAAAGTATTACCTAAACTCTTTCGACGGAATATGATAACGCCTATAAAACATAGAGCTACTATCATTTCTTCATTATAAATTGAGATCTTCTTCGAACTTGATGCACAAATAGATAGAATAGCTTTATCAGATTTATTCTATCATAATTTTCATAGCAGTATTGACATTTAATTATTCTTCAGATTTATTCTATATAAATAAACATAAATTAAAGGTCACAAATCATAGAGATAAGATTACGCATAGAAAGTAAGGCAAGCCAAAGTTGAAAGTGTAATCGTCCAAAAATTATTTTCCACAGAAAAAAGGGACTTACAATTTAGGATTATCAATTCCAAAATGGCAAAAATAAAATAAAATCATAATATATATATATATGAAAACCATCAAAATTTTCTCCAATTGTTAAATAGTCTTTTCTCTAATGAGTAAATCACAGTTAACACTTAATAGCCTAAACAAATGCTTACTTTCCAAAGTGACTTAAAAGAGTTGTGCACAAATTAAACTCTATATTGAAAAATTAATTTCTTAGCTCTTTTCTCAAAATGAATTTGTGAATCAATGCACACTTATTAAGAAAAACATTTAAGGACATAATTTAAGTCATATTTTTTACTATTGCTTTTTGTGAAATCATAAATATAACTTTGTAAGTAGTGCAATTTATCTCCTAGAAAAATAATCCCCCATCTCAAATTAGTTGATCATTTTCTTTTTTATACGCATATTCAGAAATCATAAATAAGAAGATAATTTTACTAATTCACCCCTTAAAAAACTCATTGGAAATTTTACAAGCAAATGTGAACACTTTTAAAAAGAATTAGTTGTAAAGGATAACTATTTTTAGTAAGATGATCAACTAATATGAAACATATGTAATATAAATTGAGTTTATATGCAATAGAGGGAGTAATAATATAAGGTGGCAGAATTATCCTATAAATATTGCTGAAGCATTCTTGAATTATTACATCTATTCAACTTCAGTCACTTATTATCAGATATGGAGATCTCTTGGGTTTTCATAGTGTTTGGGTCATGGCTACTAGCATTAGCTTTTGTCTTAAAATTATTCAACCATCCCAAAAGGAAACTACCACCAGGTCCAAAGCCATGGCCAATTATTGGCAATTTGAACCTCCTTGGTTCACTCCCACATGAGTCTTTGCACCATCTTTCACAAAAATATGGAGATTTAATGCTACTAAAATTCGGTTCGAAGCCTGTTTTGGTAGCATCATCTCCAGAAATGGCTAAAGAGATATTGAAAACACATGATGCTATCTTTGCATCTCGTTCCGCATTAGCTGCTGGTAAGTACACTAGTTTTAACTACTCAGACATGACATGGGCACCTTACGGTGCACACTGGCGTCAAGCTAGAAAAATCTTCATGACCCAGATATTTAGTCCCAGGAGGCTTGATTCATTTGAGTATATTCGTGTTGAGGAAGGGAGAACTTTAATTTCTCGTCTTTTTCCTCTCTCAGGAAAACCAATTTTGCTTAAAGACAATTTACGTCGATTTACACTTCGCACTATAAGTAGGTTGGTTATGAGTGACAAATATTATAGTCACGATCAGTCAAACTCAGATGCTTCAATAATAACACTTGAAGCGTTACAACGGATGCTTGATGAGTGGCTTCTCTTTGGTGGGGTGATTAAATTGGGGATTGGGTACCTTGGCTTAGTTGGTTCGACTTGCAAGGATACGTAAAGCGAATGAAGGCGTTAGGAAAGAATATGACGCAATTTTACAAATATGTAATTGAAGATCACAAGGCAATAAAGAGGCAAATAGAGAAGGAATATGTTCCTAAGGACATGGTTGATACTTTGTTGCACCTTGCTGATGACCCTAATCTTGAAGGTAAGCTTACTTCTGATAATCTGATGGGATTAATACATGTAAGTTTACTTAATTTCTCTACAACTAGCTAGAACAACTTTTCATGGCAATAGATAGATAGATCATTTTCTTAAATTTGCTACCTTTGTCCTTAAAATAATAGAACCTAAAATGCCCCTCAACTATTTCAATTGGTATAAAATTATCCTCCATCCATTCCCCCCTCCAAATTATACACTTGACATCAATCTTTTGGCGAAAAAAATACCCTTATTTCTAACAATCTATACTCATAAGGCGGATAGAGGATAAATTTATACCAAATCTAAGGGCATTGTATGCCCTTCTCCATTAAAATAAGTCATAATATATAAATATGCCCTATAACTTGCCTCAACTGACATCTATGCCTCCTAACTTTGAGTGTGCATAAGTAAACACTTAAACTTGTATAAAATTGAACAAAATAGGCATATTCATCCTACATGACAATTTTGTATCCTATGTGGCGTCCTACATGTATTATGCCACGTAAGATGCATGTTTCTACTATATTATTAATTATATCAATGAGAGGACAAACTTATATTCTCTCAAGTACTCCCATCAACACTAACTATTCTAACAAATTTGTAGTTGATACTTGATTTTTTTTCTACCAATATATACCAGGATTTGATAGCTGGTGGAACAGATACTTCAGCAGCAACAATAGAATGGGCATTTCAAGAACTTTTGAGGAGACCAAACATCATCGACAAGGCACACCACGAACTTGACAGAGCCATTGGAAAAGAACGATGGGTAGAAGAAGAAGACTTCTCTAAGCTACCTTATATAGATGCCATAATTAAAGAGACATTAAGACTTCACCCTTTAGGTGCATTGCTTCCTCCTCATTACTCCATTGAGGATTGTAATGTTGCTGGTTATGACATACCAAAAGGGACAATTGTTTATGTAAACGCATGGTCTTTAGGAAAAAATTCAAAGTATTGGGATAGGGCAGAAGAATTCATTCCAGAAAGATTCATAGAAAATAACATAGACATAAAAGGACAAAATTTCGCATTGTTGCCATTTGGTTCAGGAAGGAGGAGGTGCCCGGGGTATAGCCTTGGTATGAAGGTTGTTCGAACAACAATGGCTAACTTGTTGCATGGGTTCAATTGGAAATTAGCAGGAGATATGAGGCCAGAAGATATAAGCATGGAGGAGATTTATGGATTGACTACACACCCAAAAAAGCCTATATATGTGATTATGGAACCTAGACTTCCCCTCCATCTTTATTAAGACTAGTACTTTGTTTTAGTCTTATCAATATAAGTTTTATGCTAGCATTAAGTTAAAATAAAAATTTGCTTAAAAAAGTAATACTTGTTTTTAATGCTGGCTAATAACGTGACAAGTTTCATTTTAAAAAATAATTAAAATTCAAGTCACCTTAAAATTGACTCTCAGGCCCATTCCTTTTTTAATTTCGGAAAAAATAAGAAGCTCAAGAGCTTCCATATCAGTCCATTTTAAGAGGACTCTTTAATCAGTTGGTTGTAACTTGATTTAACCAAAGTTATACTCTGGTGCTTGTCAAGGCGAGTTGATTGCCTCAGTGGTACTCACTCAGTTTGTGGTAATTGACCGTTATGAATAATTTTATTTTATCTTTCAAACTTATCTTACTATCTTATTATTCAATTTAATGATAAACTGAATTTTGTATTCTCGAAGAAGTGACAAGTAATCTGATTTAAGAAAATAGTCACAAAAAAAGTTATACTAAGTTAGAACATGGAATCAAATCAAGAACACGACACCCTAAATTAACTGTCACTATTCGGGCCTACACCCTGGACGTGACAGACACTCGAGAATCATTGATGGTCCCCAAGCAAACCCTCATCCTGGCTGACTATAAGCAGAAAACTTACTCAAGCAAAATGGAAACTCCAAATGTCAAAATATAAACTTTAAAAACTCAATTTTAACTTAACTCCAATAAATGTATCAAAGAAATTAACAAGTTATAGTAAACTGCCTCATGACCTCAAAACATCTCAACAACAAAAGAAATAACGAGAGACTCCTCGACTTTTAAACTATCTATGAAGCCTCTAAGTATTACGATAGATGTCGGGACAAGACCCACGACAACTGAATCAAAAGCTGGAAATAAGTGTGAAGCCCTCTGGAAAGCAAGGAGGCTCACCAAAACTAGCTGGAGTGCAAATGGTATCAACGAAGCGCCTGTTGATGAACCTGAAGACCTGTATCTACATCATAAAAATATGCAGATCGAATGACGTCAGTACATTTAATGTACGAGCATGCAAGGGAAAAACTGAAACATAGATAAATGAACTGACAACATAGGAAGACATACTCACCTCAACTCAACTCAACTCCAATATGAAAATAATAATATTAAGAGATGCAATGTTTAAAACATTATAAAATAAGAGATATAAACTCAATGATGTATAAAACTACAATAAAATACTTTTTTACTCTTATTGGAGAGATTCTCTAACCGACATCCATCACTATGAGCTATGTGATTATACAACGTCGTCTCGCCCACACTGCCAGAACTGTCCTTTACCTTGCCGGGGTATAGAACACCTCAACTAACTAGATCTACTAAGCTCTGTCCGAAGGCACCTAGGATTCATCTAAAAAGTATGATCTTGTACCCATGTTGGCATACTCATTGGTGCTTATCTTATAATTGAAAGCAAGGCAAGACAAAGTTGAATTTGTAATCATCCAGAAATTGTTTTCCACAAAGAAAAAAGGGACTTACTATTTAGGATGATCAATTCCAAAATGGCAAAATAAAATCATAATATATGAAAGTCATCAAAATTTTCTCCAAATTAAATTCTTAGATCATCTCTTCTCTAATGAGCAAATGACAGTTTATACTTGATACTTGATACTTGATTCTTGATACTTAATAGCCTAAATAAATGCTTACTTTTCAAAGTGACTTGAAAGAGTTGTGCACAATTTAAACTCTATATCGCAAAATTATTTTTTTAGATCTTTTTTCAAAATGAATTTTGAGTAAATGCACACTTATTAAGAAAAATATTTAAGAAAATAATTTAAGTCATATTTTTCACTATTATTTTTTGTGAAATCATAAATATAATTTTGTAAGTAATTCAATTTAAGCCTAATCTTGAAGTTAAGCTTACTTCCTATAGTCTGATGGGATTAATACATGTAAGTTTACTTATTTTCTCTACAACTAGTATAACATTTTATGACAATAGATAGATAGATCATTTTCTTAATTTTGCTACCTTTCTCCTTAAAAGAACAAAGAAGTTTACTTATTTTCTCTACAACTAGCTAGAACAACATTTCATGACAATAGATAGATAGATCACTTTCTTAAATTTGCTACCTTTCTCCTTAAAAGAAAAAAAAAAAGTTTACTTATTTTCTCTACAACTAGCTTGAACAACATTTCATGACAATAGATAGATAGATCACTTTCTTAAATTTGCTACCTTTCTCCTTAAAAGAACAAAGAAGTTAACTTATTTTCTCTACAACTAGCTTGAACAACATTTCATGACAATAGATAGATAGATCACTTTAAATTTGCTACCTTTGTCCTCAAAAGAAGAAAGGTCCTAAAATGCCTCTCAACTATTTCAATTGATATAAAATTATAACGCCAATCTTTTGGCTAAAAATTATCCTTATTTCTAACAATCACAGTCATAAGGCGGATGGAGGATAAATTTATACCAAATCTCATATATACCCCTATTGTTATACAAATGGCTCACATATACCATTTTCTCTAACAGAAGTGAATAAATTAATTTTAATTTAATCTTTTAATTACTACTTTTTTTGAAAAAAATATAATCCATTTGGAGTATATTTGATTCTCCTCACACATTTTTTTTACTTTATTGTTTCAACTATTAATTTAAATTTATTATTTTGATGGTCAAATTTATTTGTGTTTCACTAATTTTCTTGTAAAATTTATTATAGATGCCTCATTTTTATTTTTATTTTTACAAATACAAAAACTAAATTACAATATAGCCGCAAAAAAAATTAGTTTAAATTTTTCTTTACCCTAAAGAATGAAATTTAAAAAAAATAAGAAACTCGAATAATGATAATCAAAGAAGTAAAAAATATTTTTTGTATGAAAAAGATTAAAATATACCTTAAACTTTGTTAGAAGGATCATATATATACCCCTACATGAATTTTTCTAAAATATAAAGTCAAAAAATAATTTAAAACTAAATGTTTCACTTCCGTTAGATGAAGGGTATATGTGAGCTCCTTGTGTAATGGTAAGGGTATATGTGAGCCATTTGTATAAAGACAAGGGTATTTATGAACCACTTTTATAACGAGGGGTATCTTAATTTTAAATGGAAAAGTTGAGGGGTATATCAAACCTTTTTTCCATTTAACAATACCTATTTATATCATCTCTTAGTCACTTTGACTAAACAGGGTAAATTTGAAAGAAAATAATTATTGTAATATATTATTGATCATGTGGCACACCACTTATTTTGAACAACAATCAAAAGGTAAAACTTATCGCTCAATATGGACCGAGTGTATTAAATTCTAGCAAGTTTCACTAGTATTGTTCAAAACTGAACCGAAACCGATAATTTGGTTATTGGGTCAATGGTTCGGGTAGATGGTTTAACGGTTTGAGTCTCGGTTTACTATAAACCTCTTATCGGCTTATTGGTTGGGGTCTCAGTTTGGCCATAAATTTAATTGGGTGACCCGATAAGAAGTTCAATTACTTACATTTATATCATTTATGGTCTTAGGCACTTTTAGCCTTTAGGGTTTACACGCCAATCTTCACTCTTTACAATGACTTTATAGTTAACACTCAAATTTCACAATAATATTCCAAAGTTATGACATCACTGATTGATTCACTGTCACTTCTCCTACGCCAGCGAGTTATATTGAATATCATTCTCTAAGTGTCTAAATTGTGGTTCAAATGGTTGGTTCCCTTACTTTAAGTCTTTGTTTTTATCTTCCCATTACAGTGAGTGAGTCAGTGAGATATGCTTGCAATTTGCAATACTACAATCTGTAATGAATTTTTTTTTATTAGTAATGGTCTCATGATCATTAATGATTTTCGTTAGTAGTATTGTAATGGTTTCTCCTTATAGTTCATATCAAAATTGGCTTGGTTGTAATGAGGAATCCTTTTGAGTTTGCCAGTTTGGCAAATATTGACATCTCTGTCCAGGTTAATATGAAGTTTTATTAAGTGTTTTATGTAGGAATGGACTAACAGGGAAAAGTTCATCAGTGACTACTGGCTACTGCGTACTATTAATTAGTGATTTGTCCATTAGTAATTATCAATAAAAATTGTTTGAACTGTTAACGGTTAACCCGATAATCGAATCGATAAAAATCACTAACCGATAAATCGATATCTTAACGGTTCCATAATGTTTTAGCATGATTACAAACCGATAACCGATAAGTAAAACCGATAATTCCAAAACCAAACCATATCAACCGATATGCAGCCCTAAGTTGCACTATAAATATTTCTCAAGGTTTTGAATTATTATATCTATTCAACTTCAGTCACTTATTATCAAAGATGGAGATCTCTTGAGTTTTCATAGTGTTTGGTGCATGGCTACTAGCATTAGTTTTTCTCTCAAAAAAATTCAACCATTCCAGAAATGACTAAAGAGTTATTGAAAACACATGATACTATCTTGAACCCACTTGCAACATTAATACCACTTCATTTTATTTTTTTTATATTTTGAACCCACTTGATAAAAAATTTGGGTCCGCCACTGCTTCTCGCCCTCCATTAGCCGCTGGTAAGTACACTGGTTTTAACTACTCAGACATGCTATGGGCAGCATATTGGCGTCAAGCTAGAAAAATTTACCTAACTGAGATATTTAGTCCCAAGAGGCTTGATTCATTAGAGTATATTTGTATTGAGGAAAGACAAACTTTGATTTCTTGTCTTTTTCCTCACTCAGGAAAACCAAATATGTAATTGACATTCACAACGCAACAAAGATGCAAACAACAGGGGATTTTGTTCCAAAGGACATGGTTGATGCTCTGTTGCACCTTTCTAATGACCCTAATCTTGAAGTTAAACTTACTTC
>JAJOOS010009834.1:0-14345 GCA_029582725.1 Solanum chiquidenum | reverse complement strand
AGTTAATTATTAGTAATCTAAATAAAATGTCGTCCATAATTAGGTAGTGGGTGGGTGAAGAAGGTTATTTCTATTTCCATTATTATTTTGTAGCTCATGATGAACTTCTTCCAATTCTCAATGAAGAGTCAACTGATCCTTTGGTAATACTAGCAAAGAGTTTAGCAATCTCAAGCTGAGTGTTGGCAATGATCTCAGTTCTCTTAAGATCCATTTCTCCTCTTTTGGCCTCAGCTTCTGCTCTCATTCTCTCGATGTCTCTCATCGTCTCCATTCGTGCTTGCTCTGACCTTACCACTACTTCAGCTAGCAAACGTATGCTCTCTCCGATCTCCCACCCTTCCACAGCCCTCTTTCGCTTATTCTTTGATCTCAATTTTGACTTGCTCTTGTTGTCGCTGTACAGTGCTGGCGTGCTGCTGCTATTTGTAGCCGTTGCGTTTTTGTCATCTGCTGCTGCTGCATTGTCCGATAATTTGGCGTCCCTTAATATGTCTTCCTGGTGACACAAGTAGGCAACTTTAGTTTCATGCTCATTATTATAGAAGATTTTTTAGTTTTTCTTTTTTTTCCCATCCGGAGCGAGCACACTACATAGCACAATAAACATAATTTTCTTCATATTCAGAACTCAAAGTCAAAATCTCATATTACAAGTGAAATAGTCTCATCACTACACCACAACCTATATTGATCGTGTTTCGTTAGTTTCGTTATATTTTGGTTTTGAGGGTTCATACTAATTCAAATTACATCAGGTAAGTCTTAACACTCCCTATAGAAGTCAACTTAATGCCATGACACGAATATGAGAGTTCTAATTAAAAACTTAACATTTTTTCACTATCATAGTATATAGTTTTATATGTTAAGTATATATTATTGTAGAAAAATAATAACTTATATTTGTCATTTATTTTATTCATATTTGTTATTTTAATTCATAAAATATCTTTATTTATCCTATCTTGCATATCAAACTATGAATATTTAGTAGTCCAATCCCTTACGAGTGAGCTCTCTTACCTATTATGCAAAAATATCATTTAAACCATACGCTTAATCTCTTTTCTTACACAATTATTTCACTACTAACCGATTATAGTTTAATGAAAGAAAAAAAATTAACTACTCAAGTACATATTCGATTGTCTGTTGAAATCACATATAAAATGGGTAAAATGAAAATCAGAACAAAGGGAAGATCATAATTATTTGAACTTAAAAGTTTTTAAATTTTTTTAATTGAAAATAGTGAAGAACGAAAGTTACTCCTAGTTAAAATTATTTTACAAATTGAAACAATCAAATTAAGCAAATATATACTCGACTAACCTTTATTCCTCTGTCAAGACCATTAGAACCATGCGAATTCTGATCACCATTCCCAATAGGCAAAGCCGGCGACGGCGGGAGCGGAGGAGGAGGAAGAGTAGCCGGAGGTGAAGGTAGTACTATTGGCGGCCGCGGTGGTGGTTCCACGGCGTCAATCATACAATTAGTATTAGGCGGCGCAGCCGGTGGAAGCGGTGGCGGAATTAGCGAAGAGGAAGCCGCGGACGCATTATTTCCACGTAACAAAAGGTCAAGGCGAGGATAGAGCGGCCAGGAAGAAGCATCGGCGGCGGTTGCGGATTCCGATCGGTACCTCTTCTTCATAGATTCAATTTTGTTCTTACACTGCGTCTGAGTTTTTGGGGATTTTGTTGAATTGACACGCGCCGACACGTGCTTGGCCACATCCTCCCAATCCTGTCCCTTGAGCTTAGCTCTGTTACGGAGTATCCATTTAGCTTCATAAGCTTCGAGAAGACACGAAACTGCTCCTTCACTCCATTCATCCCTCTTCAGTCTATCACTGTTTCCAGTGGGAACATGGTAATTTTGCGGCGGCTTAATCCTCGGTGAGAATTCATCTTTGTTAGAAATTTCATGATGATGATGATTTCCAGCTTCTTTATCCATTAGTATTAACTTGTTAATAACCCTCTTTCATTTCCAATGAGTTTTACTTAGCCGCTAGCAATATTTGAGACCTGTAAGAAAAAGACATACGGAGGGAGAAGGGATTAGTGGTAGAAAGAAGGGGAGGGGGAAATGATGGAGGTCAAGCCACTAGAATTAAAGGGAGAAAAAGGTGAAACAAAAGCTAATTAATTAGAGTGGGTTTTAGAGACCGTTTTCATTTAGCTAATTGAAAGTTATTGCTTATTATAATCATCAATCAAGTTCAAAAATAGTACTCCCTCTTTCCTGTCCCATTTTATGTGACACTTTTTTTTTATTTGTTTCAAAAAAAAATATCACCTTATAATAAAATGTATGTGTCCACTAGTGATTACTGGACCACGTCATGTGACAGAATATCAATGTAGAAAGTAAGTGACACAAAGTAAAATGGACACAACGATTTTTATATGGAAACCCCCTTGCTAAGGGAGGTTAAACTCACAAGATTTCCAACCAAACTAAATTTTACTCAAAACGGGGCAAAAATTCAAATTACAAACTTTTGTAACCTAGGAATTAAAACTCATTAATCCCTTCCCCCTTACTGTCAGTAACAACTAAGCAATAACTCTATTGCCCACTAAACCAACTAGCTCTAGTCGATCTAGACTTTTTCAGAACACGACATAATTAACTCTAGCTAATCTTTGTTGTGTTCTAACATGAAACACTACTCTAGTTCCTTTATAGCTTAGGAATATATCTTATGAGATTTCTCACTGAAAATACAAGCTCTAGCAACAACTAAGACCAAAAACAACTCTATCAAGTCCTGCGGCTGTTCTTGAGCAATATTTCGTTGAGAGAGGTTTTTGCTTTTTGAGAATTCTATTTTGCAAAAACTTGCTTTGTGATATGTGTAGATGGACATATTATAGGATGAGCACAAAAACGTAACACAATCTCATTGGCTAAGGACTTGTTGTGCAATGGGAGCCGCGAACCAACCACAACAGGTTTTGCAGGCTTTTGGCCAGCTGTAATCTTTTCCTGTACGGGGCTCACAGCTTCGCCTGAGGTCAAGTCCGTTTGCTCAATCATCACAACTTCAGATTAGCATCAAAATAACACCTTACTATTACTAAAAACAATTTGACTTTGAATTTCTCCTTTTGCCCTTAATAAAGTGATTTGTATCCATACAAATATGTAAAAGATTGTTTTAAACCACAAATTTAAAAAATCTTCCTTTATTTCTTAAATACCGTGTTTATACTTATTAGTTGTTAAAATTGATTATATGAATAAGTGAGTTATATGTTTGGATTGGAAGTAATATTAATTATTGAAATAGATGACAATGGTTGGTAAATAGATGTTGATAAACACTCTTATATAAAAAATAATTTACGAGAAACATAAATTTAAAAATACTTTCACATAGAAAAAGAAAAGAACAAATAACGAAAAAAAATAAAAAGATAATTAACAGTAATGTTTTAGGAAGAACACATTAGTTGATGAATGGTTCGATAGTCATTATTTGTCCTCATGAGCTAGTTCAGGTATCATATCTTTACGAGCTATCATATTCAGATTTATAAGCTTTTGGAGTAGAGTAATCTCAAGTACCATATATTCCTAGTAAGAGGAGAGAAAGTGGTTAGTGTAGGGTTAAGAACAACTCTTTGTAGTTTCAAAAGGTTGTCAACTTTAGGATTCTTGTGCATTAAGGAGAATCATGGAATTTCATAGTGACATAAGAAAATCTTGTTATTGGATTGTTTAAAGATATTGAACCACTTTCATTTCATATCGCAATACCCGAATCAAGCTTTCGTTCGACACATGTGACTGTGTAAACATTTTTAATGGACGCGGCATATCTTAATCATCCTATTTTAAATACTTAACTATTTCCTAAGAATTTTACTAATCACTATAACTACACTTTACATAGGCGGAAAGAAAAAGATAGATACAATACCATTATACCAATGTGCTTTCTACTTGAATACATATTTAATACTCCCTCCGTTATATTTTATGCAACACTTTTTTTCTTATAATTAAAAATAATTTAACTTTAAAATTTTCCTTTTTATCCTCCCTCCGTCTAGTCAGTCTCTCGCTTATTGATAAAAAATAAACATCTTTGGGTTACTATCATATTATTGATGAGGAAATAGTATTGAGAGATGGAAAATGGAGGAAAAGGGCAAGACATAGTGCCTAACGAAACGATAGGGGAAATGTTGTTAACTTTGTCAAATGAGTTAATGATGGTAATCCAACTTTTCTTCCAACTTTTTGTTAGTGTTATCTTTTTAGTGAATATGTATAGTGTTAGTTTTGTGACTTTTGTTTTGTGAAATATGGTATTGGGCATATATCTTTTGGCTGTTAGCGTTGATATGAAGCCAACCATGACATCCACCTATAAATTGGTGGTCACTCACGTGGGACTGTCACCCACTTCATTTTATCAAACACCATCCCGTGCTATATTCATAATTAAAATAAAAATTAACTCTTCATTTCTAATTATTTTTCAAAATAAAAAAAAATAACTATTTTAAAAATATTTTTCTTTTTTAACAAGTTTTACAGCATGAATTTAAGATAATTGGACCAGTACGATCAAGAGATGTAGTTAAACTAATAGAATCTTTTTATCCTTACGCGGTATTCTGTGTGAATCTTTAAAAAAAAAAAAAAAATCTGATACGGAGTATTTCGTTTTTTACGGACTTTATGTGATGTAGATTTTTTCAGAATAAGATGAGAATGACTTTCGTGGAGAACACGATGAAATTGAGATGGTTAGTAGATGTGAATACAAGATGTACAAATGCCCCGTGAGGAAACATGAGAGGTGGGTTTGAAGTTTGGAGAGAGGTAATTAAACAAGACATAATATACTTGTAGGTTACTGAGGACATGATCATAAAAGGATGTAAAGGTTGAGGATTAGGATAGAAGGTTAGTTGGTAATCAAGAATTATATAGTTTCTCTTTTTAGTATTATTATTATTACGTCTTTATATTTAATTTATTATTATGAATTGTTTTCTTCGCTTCGATTACCGTATTACGTGTCATATTATTTGTTGTTGTTATTGTTCACTTCTCCTTTATTTTTAGTACGATTTCTTCAATACTATATTTCCCTTCCATACTTGTTTTTGATATGTTTACTTGAATCGTGAATCTATCAAAAATAATCTCTCTGCCTTCACAAGTTAGGGGTAAAATTGTGTAAACACCACTCTTTCCATATCTATTTGTGGGACTACATCACTATACTGAGCATGTTATTATTGTTGTATATGTGATGAGAATTCAAATTAATTGAATTAGTGTATATAACATAGGAAATAATTATACCAAAAAAATATTGGACCAGTAAAATAACAAGTACCGAATATAACCTGTCGTTTTTCTTTTTAATTTTTTTTGTGAAATGATATATCTCACTTTAGTATTGGAGTATCAATGAGCACTTGACAAAGCATATTAACATCCACTTAAGAGATGCAAAGATTTATTAACTTTGCAAAAGCATTTGCAACTATTTAAGGTACGTGCCGTTTAGATTTAAAATGAACTGTTGAAAAGTAACAGCTGCATAAATCAGACTAAAAGCACTGTAAACTGAAGTGCTACAGTGATATTAAAAAAGAAAGTTGGTATCCAATGCACTAATCTGTGAGAAAACTTTTGAAGATTATTATGTAATGAGAGTTTGATATCCCTTTTTCTGATTTTTTTATGATGGATTTTCTCTTGTTTTGCTTGCCCACTAGAGAATGCGCTATCGTCATTCCAACTTATTAGCTAGCTGCTCCTTTTATTTAACTTTTAGGCTTTTCCACTCACCTTTTTCCCTATTCTCCACATATATTGCCGACTTTTCACGTACACGTGAGGACTGACGATCAACCCAAAGATATTATGTGGGCAGATGAGATCTTTTCTCCATCAAAAGCTTGCCTTATTATAGTGCTTGTCTAGACAAAAGAGTTTTAGAAACTAAAATGAAGTTTTGATAAGTTGGAAAGGGGAGGGATCGGAGCCAAAGTCTTCCCTTACCTAATAACATCTTTAATCTATGAATAAGAAATAGAATCATCTAGCTGAGTAGGTGATCAAGCGCCGAGGACTGTCAAGTAAGGGTTACTTGGATGGTATCTAAACCCATGCCTTACACTACAGTTATAGCGTAAAATAATCTGTTGTACAGAAACTGGAGGAAGCTATTATGTGGAGGGGATCTTTACTCAATTAGCCTAGCGTCAAAAACTATTACTCATTTCAATTTGCACCTGAATCAGAAAACAGAAACAAAGTCTTGATGCTTCTGCTGAACTCCCTTTTTAGCATGAGGATGGAGTGATAATTACTCGTAAAATTACTCAAATAACATGCAAAAGCAAACACCGCTTCAACATTAGATGCACCAAAGAGCATTTCTTCAAGGTTACGAGGTACAAATACATTTCAAATTGCCTCTGTAGCTGAAAGTGTTAAAACAGAAAATTGTGAATAATCTGCAAAATATGTGTGTGAATTGTATAGGAAACTAGTCCCAGATATAACAGTACTGAGTCTACATACAACTTACCCCTATGTACACTTATCATGTCAAATCAGTTTTGTGTCAATATAGAATTGTCTCTTGTTATGTATGTGTTAAGACTGTAGAATGAACTGGAAACCCAGACCAGTGTGAACTCAAATGGAAGGGAAAGGTATAGGGATGTTCATTCAACAACACACACACTCTGTCTATCTCGTAGGAGCAAACAAGAAAAGGATTGCTAACAAGTGGGGTTTAGTTTTTAAAAATGCAGAAACCAACCAAATCTAGCCACAATATATGCAAGCATGACGAATCAGCTTAGGTGTCCTTAAATTAATCAAAGTTGGCATATGATCAATCAATTATAAAGCAGTGAGTTACAAATCAATCTACTCTTAACTGTAACATATGCAAACACAAATCACTCAGATGGTATGAGATTACTCAACTACAACCTGGTAGCAGGACAATAAGGCAGAACAAATCTAATCAACCACACTTTTTTTTTTTGGATCAAGTTCTTGACAAATCAACTCATATACTTATTCTTTAATTAGTCTAGTTGGTATGTTCCTAATCATTTGTAAAGCAGTAGCATTGGTCACAAGAATTCTCTTCCTCCGGGACAACCTCTGACTCAACCCAGTTTAGATTCTCAGAATTGAATGTCATCTACTATGACAGTTGATTTCATAGAGGCTTTCTTGAGTATGCGTCATTTTTTTTATAAGGTGGGCTTTTTTGGGTAAGCAGTACTCAGGAGTCGTTATCGAGCAATTCTGTCTCCTTTCCTTTTCATCTTCTATTTCCCTCTTGTCCCCTTCTAAACCTTATAAATCTTTGTTGTACCATATATTACACATGAAAAAGAATCTAGAAATAACCCCCACAAAGTCGGCCTTTTATGCTTTAAATTCAATTTTATAATTGAAAGATGAGTTTTTGGAAAATGTATGAGATGGGAACGATATGGTGAGAGTACCACGGCCCTTCGGAAGAGAGAAAAATCTGATATCCATGTTCTTCTCTTCAGCTAGAACTACATTGGTTTATAAAGGTAAAATAGGCACTTTTAATAGGGTAAGTATTCTTCTACGATTCTTAATCTTTCTCCAACTCCAATTCATATCCTTCCAAACTTTCAAGGTTACCATTTTTTTCTAATTTCCTCAGTTGTATCTATTACCTCTTTAGCTGACAACAGTGTGAGCAGAAGCGTCGCATATGGAGATTGTAGCCATGTCACGGGCTGCACAACCCACACACTGGAAGGCTAATGCTTTGCAGTATCACCCTCCTTGCAGCAGCGAGCAGAGGGGGGGGGGGGGAGTTGGTTCTGTGCATGTATGCATCTAACAGGATAGTCCTGCTACAACTACATAGCACCTTTCTCCCAGGATACAAAGGGTTCTTTCTCCTGTGGAGTTGTCAGGAAACAACCGGATATAATTTAAGCTTAACAAAGATATAGAGAAGAAGAAAATAAGTTTATCTCCTATGTATTTAAAATGAAAGGAAAAGCGTAATTGATATGCTAGGCTAAGTGAACATTGGTGCAACACTCATGAGGAGAGAAACGAGGAAATGGAGAAGGGGAAGTCTTCTGGAAATAGTCCATTGCTTTGAGGTATCTGTATGTCAAAGTAACAGAGAATAATCAAACTCAACTTCGTCAAAATAGCTAACTTCATAAAATTGGATTTGTGCCAAGTCTCACATTTATTGTGTGGCCATGTTGCAGAGAGAGGAGATAACGTTTTGTAATTGTCTGTCCATTCTTATCTGCTCTAACCTACTACTTTTCAAGTTGTCACAAGTCCAAAAATATGTTCCCATTCGTAAACATAATGTGTGAATTGTCCCAAAACAATGTGGAATCACTGCCCCATCCCAGAAGGTTAAGTTTTATTCATCTGAAGCACCAAACTGGTTGAAGGGAAAAAATGAAAATTGACAAATTGAACAACTAACTATTTTGAAATAAGCATGACCACATATTTCAAAAGCTAAAGAGAAAGGGAAGTTGTTTGGTTTAGACATGTAGATATAGAGCCTTTGAATCTATTGTATTTTGTGTTGTGCATAATAAATCATGAGTTACACCTATTAAAGTTACATATCGATGAACCAAACTACTGCTATAAGTTATGAAGGATAGTGAAATGGCACACATAAGAATGGGCAAACCATCTTGTATGTACAATTATTCAGGTCCTACTCTCTGGGTTTTCACCCACGGGCAATAACTACATCATCAAACAGGTAATGCAATGACCCTTTTAATACATTTCTGAATAGTCTGTTAATACAAAATTCTTAAGAACGAAATGTTACATCCACAAATTAGAAATAGGAAAAGCGAGGATTTAAATCAAGTGGTTATTCAATTTGTTTTAGTTAGTATTCAATCCAAACTAGTTCTTACAACCACATTAACGCATTTTCACACCCCATTCACTGCCACAAAGAGTACAAACGCAAAATCTAAACGAACGGTATCTATACAAGCATAACCAAAAAGATATATTTGACATACTCATAATGAGTGGTTTGATAAGTAGTCCATATGCTCCTCTTGAAACGTACAAGAACTCACATCAAGTATCTTCAACAACGCCATTGCCTTGCTCCTCCCTTTATCCGTTCCATTTTCTGCCACTTCAATTATGCCATCCACTGCCCCTAAAACTATGCCACGAATACTATTGACTGTCTCTTCTCCGCCACATTGCACCAAATTGAGCAACGCTGAAATCGCGTTCTCTTTAGTTCGATTGCTTGATCCAGTAGAACTATCCAACATATCCACCAATACCCCAACCCCTGATATCTTCCTAAAAGCTTCCCAGCTCTCCTCACAACCAGCAATTTGAGCAATCACCGCAGTAACATCCTCCAATATCCCTGCTCTACCATCATTACACAGCAACGAAAACAACGGAGGTACAGCCCCAAGCTCAACAATATGAACACGATTCATCGGGTAAAGTGCAATACCAAAAAGAGCTTTGAGGGCATCTTTTACCGTTCTAGAATCCGAATTAGGGTTTTTTATTATGTCTATAAGACCAAAAAGGATATCACGTTTGTGCCCAATGATTGACCGATAAGACTCGACAGTCAATAAACTGAAAATGGTGCCAGCGGCGCACTGAGCGACGGAAGGAGAAGACGGATTCCGGAGAGCGTGAGAAAGAGCATCAAGGAGCCCCCGCGTCGACATCAGCAAGTCCTTGTGAGAAATTGAGAGATTATGCAACGTCGCAGTTGCGTTCTCCTGAGACAATTTATTCGACGAGTACAGCGATTCCGATAAATACGGAACCGCACCGGCGTCGGCGATCAACGGTCTACTATCGGGATCGTTCTTCGAAATCAATCTCAGCTCACAAATTGCTTCTGTTCGTGTTTGCTCCGATACAGAACTCAGCTTCGTAACGAGATTCTTCACCGCCCTTCGTTTGACCTCCATTTCCGATGATTTTTTTCAAGGGCAAATTCAGCATTACTATTCGTTGAACTAATCAGAAATTTATTTTATATAGTGGATATACATAGACATGAACAATATAAATACACCATTGTTGACTTTTGTGTTGGAGAGTTTGGTGTGCCGTGGTTTGTGTACAGACATCTTTTCCAAATTAAAACATTTAAATGATTGAAAATTGCTACCAGTTGGACTTTTAAAATGAAATTTGTGACACTTGGTAGAATTGGTAAACTTTATGATGAAGTAACAAGCAATAGCCAATAAGGTGAACTCAGGTAAATTGTCACACTCAATATCGTCGTAGCAATATCTCTTTGTAAAATATTTACAGAATGTAATATGAAATCACTAATCGAGAAAATTGCTCGAATGGTAAGCATCTTTTAACTTCCAAGGAACAAGTCGGAGAAGGTGGATGTCTAGATGGACTAGTGGGTCATGGTGGCTGGACAAGAAATAATATGGGACAATTGGGAATTATGGAGAGGGACAAGGAAGATATGGTCATGAAACTAGAAGGGAAAATTATTGGAAGGAGCAAATATATGTTATGTATTTATTATATATAGTTATATTTTAAACACTTTTATAATTATAGTTCATCTTTCCTACCTTTTTCTCTTCTCTTTTTCAATCTCTCTCGCCTCTGGTCTTTTCCCCTCGGAATGAGCAACAACGAAATGAAAAAATAATATCATAAATCTTTTTTGTTTGTGTGGAGACCGAACCCCCCACCCCGTTATCTTTTGTTCTCCTCTCTCCCTCTAGGTTTTTTCTCCCTTTCTTGTTCTCCTCTCTCTGTATTGTGTTATCAATTGCATTATTCTAAGAGATTAACTTATGTGCACTGACTGTGTAAAGTTTTTTTACACTATCAGATAAGTTTAACAGTAATAGTCAGATGCCTGTTAACCTAGTTGCCTTACACAACTATATTTAATACTTAAATTCTATAAAATAAAAAATAAACAAACTTAAAAACTTAACTTTTGTGTGACTTAAAGTCAAGTGATAGTGTAAAAAGAATTCCACTGACAGTGGACACAAGTTAATCTCTTATTCTAATGGTTGTATTAATATGCAATTTTGTATTAATCTATATCAGTTTATATGTATCAATACATTTTAATATTTCATGTATTCTTGTAATGCGGATGAATACAAGTGATACAAAAGCCTATAAATACAAGTAATACAATTGATGGATGAAATAAAGAATAATTTATATATTACGTATAAAAATAGGATAGATAATCTTAGTTATAATCCAAGGTACTTGATTGGTGGAATAAA
Organism: Solanum chiquidenum; assembly: GCA_029582725.1. Lineage (NCBI taxonomy): Eukaryota > Viridiplantae > Streptophyta > Magnoliopsida > Solanales > Solanaceae > Solanum > Solanum chiquidenum. The sequence continues at coordinate 3,027 of JAJOOS010009834.1, read as the reverse complement.
GGATAACAATTTCAAAATTAAATGGTATAGCAATAATAATAATATATTAGTATAATCTCATAAATAAACTATGAGAAAAATATAATATGATTAATTCTGATAGATCTTCGAACCGAAACTAAAAGTATGATTACTTTATTTCACGTTTGATAGGATTTTTAAATGATAAGATTGTTTGTAGAGTTAATATCTCATATGGTCACTCAACTATGAACTATTTTATCAAAAAAGTCACTCAACTTTGATTTTAACTCAAAAGTCACTCAACTATGATTTTTTTTCTCAAAAAGTCGCTCAACTTTGAATTTTAACTCAAAAGTCATTCAAGAGTGTTTTACTTACAAAGTCACTCAACCAGAGTAGGGTTGCGTATCGGTCAGTTCGGTTCGATTTTGAAGTATATCGATTTTACTTATTGGTTATCGGTTTGTAAAGATGCAAAACCGTTATAGAACCACTAAGATATTGGCTTATCGGTTATTGGTTTTTCAGTTATTGATCGTTATCGGTTCGGTTATCGGTTTAACCGTTAAGATTTGACACAAAAATAAATTAATAAAAAATCACTTAGAAACAAGGTGACAAATTGAATGAATCATGTACATGAGTTCACAAGTTGCATCTTGCTCAAAAACAAACACTTTTACATTGTAGAATAACCAAGATTATGAGATAACTAGAAATAAAAGTAGGAAACTAAACTCTAAGTCAAAGACTTTATATACAAAATGGTATAGATATAATTATTTAATTTACTATCGGGTTATTGGTTAACCCATTAAGAAAAAACCTCAAACCATTAAGAACCGCAATAACCTGATAACATAAAAAATCAAAACTGTTATCTAAAGTACTAAACCAATAACCCATTACTGATAAACCAATAACTTTTTTCGATTTGGGTTATCGGTTTTGAACCGCCCTAACCATGAGTGTTTTACTTACAAAGTTACTTAACCCTCAATTAATTTTTTAATTAAAATTTACTTTAATGAAATTTTTATTCCTAAGAAAAAAAAAGTATACTGTCAATTATACTTTGCTTAAAAAATATCCAATTTCATCGTCAGTATACTATGCTTATTTTTTTTTCAAACTGGAATCACGTTCCTATATTAAACAGTGTAGAAAAAAAATCATAAAACACACTAAATTTAAAGGTTCTTAAAATAATAAATCTTAACTATTATATTTGGGAGGAAAAGGTAAAATAAAAGGATGCTATTATATTTTTAGTGGATTGAGTCAAGGTCATCTTTTTACAATTTCAGGTAGAAATAAAAAATTTAATAATTGAATATGTTGAGTGACTTTGTAAGTAAAATTGAATTATAAGTTAAAAATCATGTTGAGTGACTTTCTGAAAAAAGAACTCATAGTTGAATAACTTTCTAGGAAAAAAATCATAATTGAGTGATTTTTGAATTAAAAATCAAAATTTAATGACTTTCTGAAAAAAAATTCATAATTGAATGACATCTAAAAATATCAATGCTTTTCTCAGTCTGTTAAAAATTAGAACTGATTTCAAACAAGTGCATATTTTGTATTAAATTCTTCAATCCAACTAACTAAATCATCTACTATTAAAAATATAATCATTAAATAATATAATTATTATTTGGTACGTATTTGTTCACCAATCAAACTAACAGTAAACAGTAAATATAATCATGAGTCCTGACCAATAAAAAATATTTAGCAGGATTGGAATGAAGGGACCAGTAATCATTTTATTTTTTTCCATTGAAGGTAGGAAACTAATAAACAACAAGTATCTGCAAACAGGGAAGTATTAATTTAATTTCAACCCGTGAACACATAAAAATCCAAAAAAAAAAAACACGAAAATGCACCGACCGACAATATTAAAGTGCCAAACCTCTACTAATAATTAATTCCCCAAACAAAAAAAACAACAACATAGAAATAAAAATAAGGTCCCATGAAATGATGATATTGATTTAACTTAATTAAGAAAAATCCAATACCCAATTAAGTAGAGCATTTGTTTTTCAGCTACAGGTTTCACGAGCAACCCCAACTCTAGAATTGGGTATGTCAAAGAGAATCCGATGATTCTGTTGCTGCCAGCTGGCGATTACGTTGAGTACAGAATTCACTGGATCAGCAGGGGAAACAGCCATTGCTAAGCAAGTGGTGCTGCTTGAGCTGCTTTTAATCAGGAAGTTGTCTTGCGGCAGCGTCACGTTCATTCCGGCGAACATCAATGTTATTGTTGGAATTGTTATGGGGACGGTGTAGCAGGTGTCGAATCCCCCAAGTGACGTCACCGTCGTGTTCCTCCCCATTCTCCTCCTGAACTCATTCCTCACCGCCGTGTAAGCTGGCTCAACTAGTCTGGTAAACACAGTGCCTAACAATTCCCCAAAAAATATAAATTAGTACTAGTTCTGATTGATTCAATATTAATTACAAGTAATAATTTAAAATTTGATTATACCGGAATCGATTATTGTGCCGGCGCCGGTGTTAGAGTTGAAAGCGAATGCACTGGGAGGGATATCGACGATTCGTTTTCCGACTCTAACTCCGACCAAATTGACATAGTAAAAGGATGATCTCTTTGGGTTTCTTAGCAATGGAGTGGTTTTAATCCTTTGGGGCTGGCCATTTGGGCCTAACCTAAGTGTGCCAGAAAAGTTGGGAGATTTGTAACTGGGCAAACAATAGGAAAATGTGGACTTGTAGAGGCTTTCAGATTGGGATATAAATGATAATAGGCCACGGCCCAAAGCCAATACACCCTGAGGTGGAGTGTTGCTGCCGGAGATCTTTTTTACACAACCAAAGAGGAATTCGGGTATCGGATCGGTGGCGAGTGCGAATGTTTCTGATGAGAGGGTTCCACCTACGCTCGAACCGCCGTAGGTTAGGTTAAAGGTGCAAGTGGCCGCATCGCAGTTCCGTCTTGGTACCTGAATAAATATTAACATTGATCGATTATCTAAACTTTTATGTTATTAATAGATATTCGATTCATATCGAATCCTAATTAAGAAAAAA
>JAJOOS010009833.1:0-15951 GCA_029582725.1 Solanum chiquidenum | reverse complement strand
TGTGGGCTGGACTTGGATACTGAACTGAGGTATGAAGGTGGGCCCATAAAGTTAAAGGTAGATTGTATTTGTGGGGCCAGGGATGATGATGGGGAGATAATGGTAAATTGTGATGCTTGCCAAGTGTGGTTCCACACAATGTGTACTGGCATTGATGATCATGAAGAGGAGGTGATACCAGAAATTTTCTTGTGTGAGAGCTGCAGAAATTTTTAATTTGATAAGATATTAAGTAGTACAATCTGAATTTATCAAATCTAGTTGTAGTATAGATTTATCACGAATATAAATTGCTCTGCATATTCATGATTTATGCTGACTGGAATGAATGTATAGCTTCACTAATCATAAAAGGCTTGTAGTTGATGAGATGCAAGTTATAAGTACTCTCTTACAGCAGTGTCCATAGTGTTAACTAAGTTAATTTATCCTTCAAGTTGTAGTATAATTTTCATAGTTCCATACATCATAGAAGTTAATTCTGATTGCCAAACGATGAAAAACTTGAAAAATGAAATCACAATTACAATGATCGAGGAAAGTTATACTTTTAGATGAAGAATTCAGAGTGTAGTCTTCTTCTATGAACAATAGAACAAGAATCAAACTCTGGAGAAAGAAGTCAAGAATGAACTTAAGAAATGGCGATGACGTTTGAGAGTTCAACTGATGTTTTCCATTTATAGAAAAGGCTTCATTGTCAACATTAAAGCCACGGAGGGGGTGAGCAAGGTGGCCGAGGCATCCTTGGCGGGTACGGATGTGGTGGCCAAGGAAAGGGCTGTTTTGGTGGGAACGGATATGGTGGCAGAGGCGGCTTTGGTGGGAACGGATATGGTGGCCGAGGCGGGAACGGACAGGGGGGCATTGGTTGAGCATAGCCACACAATCCATTAAAACAAAGGCTTGGAGGCTGGCATCTATGCACACAGCTTCCACAATGAAAAGGGCTCATGTTAGTATTGATGCAAATTCCTCGGCAGCATTGCCATGTGAAGGGACATCTTATTCCACAAAATCCACAGTTATTCACATCAGATGTGACATCAATACAGCGATTCCTGCAACAACGCTTCTTTATTCTTGGAGGAAAGTCCCCTTCATCGCAAATCCAGGGCCTATTCCCGCACCCAATGGCTCGTGGATTCTTCACCACTCTTTTAAGCCATAATGAAGAAGATTTGGACGAGCCATTAGTGACATTTTCTTGAAACCCTCCAACTATTTCTACTTGTAAAAGTAGCAAAAATGAGATCAACCGAACAATTAGCTGCATTATGTAAAATCAAGTACCTTAGAAATGCATTTGTAGCAAAGAACTTGCAAAGTTGGATTAGTGAAGCAGAGAGATGGTTAGCTTCTTCGTTTGGATATTGGTTATTTTGATAAGAGTGAATAAAGTATTAAATAGTTGAAAAGGATATGGTTATTTTCATGCAAGAAAGTAAAAAGTTTCTGACTTTATATCATGTTTTTCTTACAAGGGTTCAATACTTCAGGTGATTCTTGTTTAGACAGAGGTCGGCACAGGATGGTGTAAGTTATAATTTACGTGATTTAAGTGGAGAGACGAGGAGTGCTGCTGGGTTTGCACTTTCTACTGAAATAGAGGCTTTTTTTTTTTATGCAAACACACTTTCTACTGGTAATCATAGCCATTTTGGAATCAGAGATCTTCAAAACTGTCTTTCTTTTTCCTCTGGGGAAGAGCCGTCCAAGATTACAAATCACAAGCTACTCTATTTCAATTGCATTCAAGGGAGTTAGTAGGCATTCAAGATGGAAATGTAACAAACTCAAGTAATCTTAAAGAACACGATTCATTCTAAAAGAAGCCAGTTCACAATATCACTTGCATGATTAATCAATTCTTTTTCATTTGACATTTCATAAAGATACACCTCCCCTTGGTCTATTACATATTTGAGGGGCGATAGAGCCCATATTCTTTCACGATAAAAATCAATGACTTCTAAAGAATTACAAACGCTACCAAGATTCGACAAAATATAATATGTATATATATATTATTGGGTGCGGAGGCACGATTTTGAATTTATGGGTTCTGGATTTAGAAAAGGCAGCTTATTGGGTTCTGACTCTACTGAATAAACTATTAATTCAAACTAAAGGAACTTTTAAACAGAAATGCGCGGTTTGGGATTGGGTTCTACTGAACTCGTAAACAGACCTGTAGCTCCGCCTGTTTGTGGGTGTATTTATGCATTCCCTTCAACTGATTGAAGAAATTTCACAGTTGACCTGGCCAACGCATCCATTGGGTCGACACATTTCTTCAGAAGAGGATCATCTGGAGGTAACAGATCACGCAAGTCATCTGAGGCAATTATGATAGTGTTAACTGCCCTTACCACAAGAACTTGTAGCGCGATTCTGAACAAATTTTGTGCCCCTTCAATGTCTTTCCTGTTCAAGGCTTCTAGCGAAGGGATTACTGTGTGTTCCATAGTTGCCTTATCTGGCAGCACAACTTCAAAACCCTACACTCAGTAAAAGCCGAATAAAAAATGACCATCAGTGATAACTCCAACTGTTGATGAATAAATCACCTAACTATAGTATTACTGTGCCATTGAACAATTCCAAAACTTGATGTTTCACATGCCTGCTAGTTGGTAGTAGTACTTAGAGGCTTACACACACAGAGACTTTCACACAAAGTATATATATATATATATATATATATAGCTTCCTTTGAGACAAGAAAATTGAGAAGCATCTCTAATTAGGGAAATGATAAGAACTTTTTTTAAGAAATGGAAATGATAAGAAGATTGAAGCACTGTCGTCCAAATACCTACAGCATCTATCACTGTGACGCTTAGAACAGGGGGCTATCTTGTTTCTCTCTGGATATGCCTTTGATAGCATACCGTGAATAGTCACAATACTCAAAATTAATTAACCTACATGTCTACATAAGACAGATCTTTACCATTGAAGGTTTCCACGACTTTAATGCTCAACTCCCTATTTATTGCTACTTCTAATTGAATTGCCTGACAATGCATATCAAATCCGGCTGAAGAAAAACATGTCTTCCCTTCACCATCATATCGAAGCTTTGCTGGGCAAAGATGAAATATCCCTGCTCTGTTTGTTCTTACGTTGCTTCTGAAGAAAAAAATTCAAGTTACTTTGGTACGTCTAAACTGCAAACTGGCTAGGTCCTTCTATGCAACAGCTCGGAGAGGTTCAAAAGTATAAAGGCAAAGGTGTTGTGGCATAAAGAAAGAATATGAGAAGACATGAGCAGTTTTTTTGCTGCAATTACTTCAAGGGGGAAAAGAGGGAGCCGGCTGATCATTGAAAACTAACTTTACACAATTCTCCTTTCTGAGTGGCACTAAACATACTTGGAATCATGCAGGGCCGGCAATCTACAAGATTTGCAACCTATGAGAATACAAACTGTGGGACTAGAAAATTATCAGTATATGCATCGTATAAAGTTGCAAAATCAATGGTCAATATAGCACTGAATGAAATAAATTAAAGGACTGCTGAGCAGTTAGTTTCCAACAAATTATCGCATGAAGAGATGCCTAAGATCCATGTCAGAAGGGTAACTGACTAGTTTCATTATAAACTGTTTTTTCTTCTCAGAGGGAATGATCACATGAAGATCATCTTACAAGTGGGATTACTATATCATTGAACAGCCAGATATATAAGTGCTATTTAGATATTTCCTATCTCGTGGCATTCAAAGCACAAGACTGGACATACAGCTTATCCTATTAGCATACCATCCTCCCATGATCATTATTATCCAATATAAGTTCTTGAACCATTATGAATTCACAAGTTACAAGGTTGTTAGAACAGGATAAATAAAGGAAAGATGGTTGTTTCTTGAACTAGTCATATACTGAAACTGATACACATAAATAGATGGTTGAAACAATCACAAAAAGGTATGACATAAAAAGTTACAAGAACAACTGTGGATACCTCATTTTGAAGTTTCTCCTGATAAAATCCAGCAGACAAAGTTGCATCCGAAGCCAGAACTCCAATGCGCAGAGTACTCCCAGCTTCTAGTGGTCGCAAATTCGCTTCTTTGAGCTCCTTGGCCACACACTCGCCCATATGAAGGACAGGAACTGAAGACCCTAATGCAACCTCATCATGCCAAGAATGTGATATGTAACAAGGCATGACAATGCATCTAGCTCCAGATTTCTCAAGAAAGATCCTTTTGTGCCTAAGACTCTCAACAACTGGAGCATGATCTTTTAGTAAGTTTTTATTTTTACCAGTGAGGTAAGAACTAGAACCTCTTTCATGGAATGAAAGCTCTTTGTTAAGAACAGGATCGGAACAAAGAACAAAGGGAATGTCATTCCCACCATCTTTGGAACTCCATGTCACAAGCTTGCTCACAAAATTAAGAGTGGTTCCAATGGATAACCCCCCAATGATCCCTATTGCATTTTTATGGGTGAGCAAAACAGAAGAATCTGGGCGCTTTGAAGCCGCATCTAAAGGAGAATTCTCCATTGAGTTGGCTAGATTTCTGCTTTCTTCAGTTTGTGAGATGATGGATGAAGGAGGTGTCGCAAAAGCTGAACTTTTTCTTGTTCTGTTATGGCTATGGTGGCTGTTCATACGAGCTAATGTACATGTTGAATAGTTCAATGAACTGAAAGACATCATCATTCTTCTCTACAAAGTTCAGGCCAACTTTTCTAAACCTGAGAGAAAGAATCTCTTTTTGGTTAAAAAAGAAGTCAAAATTACAAAAGTGCAGCAGGGGTAGTCCTCTTAGATCTGATTCAATAAAAAACAGTACCCATTTTTACCTGAAACAGAATTCTTGAACTTCTCTTGCTTTATCCTAGAGATGGAAAACAGAGGAATAGCAAGAAATTTGCAGCAAATGTGAAAACCCTCCAACAGCAGCTAGCCATTAGAAGCATAAAAACACCTCTGCAAGTGCAAATTTTCTTCTGATTCTGAGAATATTCTCAGCTTCCATGATGCAGCCAACTCTCTAGTTGGGGGTCACTGAACTCTCAGTACAAGATTCTTTGTACTAGAAAAGAATCTGAAGCTAAAGGTAGTAACTTTTCCAAGTCACCAACAAGCTTTTCCCAAAAAGAATTTGAGAAAAGCAAAACCTTGTATGAAGCGAAAACTCAAATATTTTTCTTTGTAATTGAGAAGAATCCCTAGTAGGAAGGAGATCTTATTGTTAATTGCAGTGGGACAGCTCCACTATTCTCCAATCAGTTACTCCACCGATTTCTACTGCTCATTATAGAAGGAATCTCTTTTATGTTTTATCTTCCTCCATCACATTTTCCTATTTGCTAAACAAATAATTAACCCATTGAACCAAAAAACAAAAAGACAGAAATCCTTGTTACCTAGTGTAGGATGGTGCTGTCTTGCTGCTGCTGGGTCCCACCATATGATTCATCAAAGTGAGGGCTAGGCCCACATTAGATTCTCTATTGGAAAATGAAAAAATCATCTGCTTTTTGGGTCTTTGGTTTCTAACATATATCTGCTTTACTTTATACCATGAATTCGATCAAGTTACATCTGGTTAAAAGATAAAAGGAGTAATGATCACTCAACCACAATCTTTATTGATATCAATCTTTCTTCTGTATATAAATTGCAGGTGTTAATAATTTTTAAAGAAAACTAACTTCTAATTGCACAAACACGACGGGACCTACTATATTTACTTAATTTTCTCTATAAGTAAATACTAATGACACCACAACAAAGAAAAGACTTCTATAGGAAACATAATATTTTGTCACCATGATTGAGGTATGAAAATAAATGCACCAATGGCTGTTTGCCACTGTGACTCAGTGCTTGGTACTTGTCAGCATCAAAATTACTGCAATATAGTAATCACTTTATGAAGAAATATTGATAAGAAAGTATTGCAACCTAAATGTATGACAAAAAAAACAATAAGAAAGTGGCAATCAATCAGCTAGCATATCTAACTCTAGTTATCTTTTGCGTTTGTTCATTTCTAATAGAGGCCTGTTGCTTGGAGAAACGTATCATCTTTGTGACATCTGCTCTGATAGAAAAGAAGGCAGAAAGCAAAGCAATTAGCATAGTTGGGTATATGACTACACTTGCGGAATTCCTAAAAAGTACTTGCTTGTCAAGACCCCATGTGATGAGAAGAATCCCAATAAGACTAAATCTCCCTGATTTCATTAGACCCAATAGTGCTCCTGCCACCGACAAGTAACTTCCTATTATAACCTGTGTCACCCAAAACCAAAAAAATTGTAAAATTAAACACAAGTACTGAAAAAGAAGAACCACCAATTTAAAGCAGAATTATAAATTGATAATTAACCTCTAAGTTCTGGAGATCATGAGTTATATAAGATTCCTTCATGTTGGTGAATTTGTAGGCTTCTAGAAGCTTCCCATAGCTTGGGATGGCGTTGTTCTTATAAATGGCTTTTGCTACTGCTCCTGGGTAAATCAGGGCTTTTACCAAACCTCCTGGAACAACTCCATTTGCGTACAATAGAGACAGTGACACTTCAATTGGTGTGGTACATGTACCAATTCTACAAGGGAATCTGCAATCAAAGCCATAAACTCTGAATTTTCATAAATGCAAAAGGCACAATGATAGTCTACTAGCTTGATTCGTTCCATTAACAACATTAATTAAACCAACAACCAATCAATGTGAACACTCTGCATTGCGGGTGTTAATAAGTATTCCCAATCAAGGTTAACTTTCTAAGGGCGTTCAATGTTCCATTAACAATAACCTAACATTTGTTGGAATGGAGAATTGATTGAGAAGCAAATTAGAACCTGAAAAGTGGGAGTTGGAAAAGTATTAGAAGAAAGTATAGCCTAGACGAGACGAAATAGAGGTCCCGTGCCCATTTCTTTGATGTAGACGCCATGCCAATTGTCAAAAGCTACAAAGTGTTGCTGAAAAGGGCAATAAACCTTTTTTCAAATAAGGAAAGAAAATACAGACCGCTTTTTTGTTGGGCCACGGAGACCCTGAACGGTACCCATCACTTGCTTCCATCATTTTCCGGGTTTTTTTTTTATTTGGCAAAAATGACACAAATGTATACAAATTTTATTTTGTCATTGTAGCCTTGGAAAAAAAGCATAGAAATCGACATCCAAAAGGAAGTTTACTTTTCAGAAAGACAAAAAATCTTAATTACGGTTGATATTGAATATCATATCAAAACTAAAAAATTTGATATCACACATGATATTTGGTATGTTTGATTTCATATATTATAGTGCCATATAGTTATATGTAAAAAGGAAAAAGCTTAAATATGTCATCGAACTTTGAAAAATGCTCATTTATGCCATTCGCAAAAGTTTGGCTCATATTATGCTATTTTTGTTTGAGAAATGCTCATCCATGCCATTATTTGTTAACTGAAATGACATAAATTAGTCAAACTAACGGATGGCATAGATAAGCATTTTCTCAAAGTTCAATAGCATATTTGAACATTTTTCCATTTAAAAGATGATATAATTAATGACGTGGCCGAATCATAATTTACCACGTATAAAAAATGATTTTGCAAAATCAAAAATATTTTTAGTTAACAAATAATGGCATGGATGAACCTTTTCTCAAACGGGAATGGCATAGATGAGCAAACTTTTAATGGATGACATAGATGAGCCTTATCTCAAAATTCAATGGCATATTTGAACATTTTCTCTATATAAAATTTGTATATATATTAGTACAAAATTAATTAATTAGACGCTTCATCTTTGACTATTCTATATTGATTGAAATGTTCTTTTTGGTGATTGATTAACAAAGGAAATTGTTTGTACTTTATTTTGAATATGTATACAAGGTGTTAGTATAATATAGTTAAAACATTTCTTGAAAATTTGAAATCATACAAGTATTTGAAAATTAAAATCGATCAAATTATGATTACAAAATTAATGTACCATAAATGCCGATCCGAACCATACCGATTTGGTCCGATAATAAGATAATATTTGAAAATCAAAATTACCAAACTAATTTTTTTTATATCATGCCCCTAAACGTAATTTTATACCTCCTGTTGGCCCTCTTTTCACAATATCATAGTAAAGGGGTTTACATAGAAAATCCTATAAATAGTACATTTTATACCAAACACAGTAAAAATAGAAATTTATTTAGAGTCCAGCTGTAGTACCATTTCAAGTTTAATTTGGATTTATGGTATATTAAACCAATAATAATATGATTTAACTGGAAAAGAGGAATTTAAGGTTCTAATGACAACCAAATTCTCAAAAGAACTAGGCGTGCACGGAATTTTTTTTCTAGCAAATTACGTAAATTACAAGGGACTAAGACGTTTTCTTAATTTCTTACAAAAGGATAAGTCTTAAAACTTAAAGATTATCTCTAAAAAAAATCATAGTTCGAAATATTTATTACTTAATTAATATCTTATATTGTAGGTTGATTTTTAAGATGATAACTCAATTAATCTAATATCATCTCAAAAATCACATTTTTGTTGAATTTCAAATTTTCTTCAATCAATTTTATAAAATAATAATTATTAATTGAATGATCATATGATAAATAAGTGTGCAAGTTAATAATTTATAATAATGTCCCTGGAAACTCATTATCATTATCATTATAATAAGTCAAAGACGGGAATCTCACTCATGTATGATCGTGTCAAACATATTAGGTAGATAATCATCATCAATCAATAAGTTTGGTCATATAGGTGAGGCAAAATATATTAATATATATTTATTTTAACCTCAGTTGATATATATATTTTAAAATTTTGAATATATATGTATTTAAATATCTATTTATATATTTGAGGACAAATTAACTAATGCCAAGTTGATGGCTGCCCGTACTGCTTCAAGGGCTGAGGGCAGGGTGACTGCTCATATCTTTTTGGATACGTTATGATGAAAACACTTTAGCATCTGCTACTTTCATTATCCAGAATTAAAAGGATGGCCACAAATTGCACTTCTTTTTTCCATCTTTCTATTTAAACTTTGATGGCTCTTGGGCACTTCCAAGAACTACGTCTAAGCATTAAAATATCCAGTAAACAACGAAAACAGTACAAAAAAAAAAACCAGAACTACGACATTCACATGATGGTCACGCATCTCTATGCTAAATCAAAAGCCTTCGGCTACTCCTTTTGTTTTAATTTATTTATCTGGTTTTGACTTGATATAAAATTTATAAAAATAAAGAATTTTTTGAAAAGTATGGTTTTAATCTTGGGGTTTGTGTAAAGTCGGAACAGATGAAAAAGAAAAGCAAAACAAATAAATTGAAACGGAGGGAATAATTTATTTCTCCTTCAATCATTGCTGAGCCACAATCACTTGCAGTTTGTGCCACACATATAGTCTTCCATATCTCCATGTAGCAAAAGCATTTAGGACGTCTGACGATATGTGGAGCAACCTTCCTTTTGAACTCCTAGCCAACATTTTCTCTTATCTTTCTCCTGATTCATTAGCCAGGGCTAAATCCACCTGCAAGAGTTGGCACACATGTGCTAACAATTCACTTTCATGGGCAACGCTGCCATGGCGACAATATCCGCCGTGGTTTCTAGCATTGCCCACACGCAACCATGGGGATTTTATTTGTGCTCACAACCCAATTAATGATTCTTGGCATCTATTGCCTCTTGACTTCATTCCCAACCCAATTCGCCCAATTGCTGCAGTTAATGGCCTAATACTACTGAGAGAAACCACAACTACTGCTCTTCAATTAGCCATATGCAACCCTTTCACTCGCCAGTTCAGGCACCTCCCAAAGCTAAATGTCACAAGAACTAATCCAGCTGTTGGGGTAATATCACTGAATTCAGCAAACTTCCAGGTCTATGTTGCCGGAGGAATGTCAGAGGCAAGCAGCGTCGGAGGAGGTGCTTCGTACGAGCCCAGCTTAGAAGTGTACGACTCTGTTCACGAAAACTGGAAAACAATCGGATCAATGCCGATGGAATTTGCAGTAAGGCTAACAGTTTGGACCCCAAACGAGAGTGTTTACTGCAACAGCATCCTATATTGGATCACCTCGGCCCGGGCTTATACCGTAATGGGATTCGAAATTAGGAACAAAAATTGGAGAGAATTAGGAGTGCCGATGGCTGACAGGCTTGAATTTGCAGCACTGGTAGAAAGAAATGGGAAATTATGTCTTGTTGGTGGAACTAGTGATGCAGGGGCATGTATATGGCAGCTTGAGGAATCAAATAATTGGAGAATGATTGAGAAGGTACCACAAGAGTTGTGGGCAAGATTGTTTGGAGGTAAAGGAAGATGGGGTAGTATTAACACAAGATGTGTGTGCATTGGTGGGGCAATGTGCTTGTACAGAGATCTTGGATCAGGAATGTTGGTATGGAGAGAATGTGCAGAAAATGGTACTAAATGGGAATGGCATTGGATTGAAGGGTGTGGTACAATAAAAGGGGTGAAATTGCAGAATTTCCCCATTAAAGGACTGTTGCTACATCCCTATCTTGCATCTTCCAGCTTCTTGCTGAATGAATGAGCTCCAAATTCTTCTATCTTCCCAGTTCCAAAAACATATATACTACCACAACAACAATGAAATCCCATTAAGTGAGATCTGATTATTGGTAAAGGATAGATTGTTCGCAGATAAGTGAATTCGTGATAGAGAGGTTGTTTACCACAATGTCAAAAGGAAAATACTGACTTTTCCGCTAGTGTTTTTATAACATTAATTTGTTAACTTGGCGTAAATACTAAATGGAAATAAATATTTACTCCAATATATACTAAATGGAATTTCCTAAATGTCTTGCATTTGATGCTTGGACATTTTACTGATTTAATCTTTTACTAAATACAATATTTAATATCTTCGATTTTATTTTATTCTTCCTAGAATAACCAAAGATCGTAAAAAAAATAGATGTATTGTTGCGAGCATCTTAAATTGCATCTCCTGTTTCTCGTTTTATTAAATTTAATTAAGTTACTTTTCATCATTGTATATCTCACTCGTACAGTTTAACATCTTTCCGCGAGTTCATTGTATTTGTAACGCTTTATCGTTTAAAAAAAAAAAAGAAAAAAAAAGAAAGATAATAAAGGCCAACCTAGTTCTTTTAAGTGGAAATTTTACTATCATGTGATTGAGTAGTTATACTAAAGATATTTATTTGTATAAAGTACAGAAATTCCAACCATTTGGGCGCTAATTATATTTCAAAAGTTTTGCAAATTATACTGATTTTGAATTTTTTAGAACTCGTGTATACATTGCTCTTTCGCTCGATACATAGCAAACGATACTTGAGTTATGCATCAAATACATAACTATAAATCAGATTCATACTAATTTAGGTTTGAAATAATTAGGGTTAAGTATCAATAATATCATTTGTATCAGATACATTGTACACAAACAAATTTGTAATATATCTGGTAGAGGTGGAGTGATGTATCTGAGTGTTAAGAGAGAGAAGGAAAAATGAGATTTTTATAATTAATTCAAGGGAAAAGGGTCAAAAATATCCCTCAACTTTAGTTTATAAGTTGAATATACCCCTGCCGTTAAAACAAAGTTAGTTTTACCCTTGCCGTTACTAATTTCACCATATATACCCCTCATTTGACAAAAAGACCCATTTCCCATTTTAAATCCAATGCCCCGACCCATCTATCTTTTAACCCGTATAAACCATTCAATTAGTGTTGTATGCATCTCCTTAGCAGCTTTGCTTGTTTGTTTTCATTATTGGATCGCATTTCCAAATTAAAAGACCAAAATGAATTATAGTATAATACTTAAGCTTCACACTCCAAAAATAAGTTACTAAATGAGAATTGGTAAATGGAAATGGGTAAAAGGGAATGGGTTCTATCTCCGCTCGCGGGAAAAATCCGTCTCCGCCGTGAACCACCGTACAAACTCTCCCAAATCACTAGGAAATCCAAAGCCATCGATCACCAAAACAATCACAAAAGCTGCAAGAAAATCACAGGAGTCTTCACTGAAACTGACGAAATCGCACTCCTCAAAACCCTTTCACAATCCCCAAACAACGACCTCCGTACCGAAAACTTCACATATGCGCAGATCGCGTATAAACTGAAGAAACTGAAAGAGAAGTATCACAAGTTCGCTAGATCCAAATCCCAAATCAAAACTCCACACGACTGCGAGATTTACGAAATTGGGTGAAAGATTTGGGGTCGAAATGCAGCTAAGGGAAAGGAATTATTAGTAGTAGAAGAAGACGATCATGATGAAGATGATGTGAATTTGGAGGATTTTTCATTTTTGATGATGAAATGACGACGGTTTTTCAGAGAAATGAGTATTGTATAGAAGGTTAAGGAGATTGGGGAAGAAGAAATTGATGGAGATGAATGAGAAATGGATGGGTAAATGGGAACGGGTTATACGGGTTAAAAGATAGAGGGGTCGGGGCATTAGGTTTAAAATAGGAAATGGGTCTTTTTTTTAAAATTCGGATTAATTTGAATTAATTTGGGGCTTTCCGTCAAATGAGGGGTATATATGGTGAAATTAGTAACAGCAGGGGCAAATCTAACTTCGATTTAACGGCAGGGGTATAATCAACTAATAAACTAAAGTTGAGGGGTATTTTTTATCCTTTTCCTTTAATTCAAATGGTAGAAAATTTTAAAGATTATGTTATCTTAAATCATGTAATTACGTAATTTAACGTAATATTTCCTTCTTGTAATAACAAGTTCGAAACCAAAAGGGCAACAATTTTTTTCAAAAATTCTAAAAGGGCAACTCAATTAATTGTGAAACCAAAAGGGCAACAATTTTTAACGCAATGTAAATTAGGTTTTCTAAAACGAGGCTCAAATTATAATGAACCTTACAAGGCTCATCGGAATTTGAGCCTTGTAAGGCTTAGCCGCCAATGAGCCTTACAAGCATGGGTGAATTTATGTACTAAAATTGGGTCATCGGAACCCGTGGTCATCCGACTAAACTCGATATATTACTTGTATAATTATTAAAGAAATATTAAATAATAACTTGTGGAACCCATTCTCAAACTCGCTGGATGGTTCACTGTTTTGACAGCTAGATTTTAACACCAAGGTCTTGAGTTCGATCCTAGCTAGCCACAATTTGCTTCAAATTTTTTTATTAACTAAAAAATACACGTTTTTTTTTTTTAAAAAAAAAGCAAAATTCTAAAGTTCTAAAGTCAAAAGACTTCAAAAGTTTCCTTCTCACCCACTTTTCAAGTTCCAAAAATATTTTTTCTTCTCTCTTTAAATTTGCCTTTTATTTTCCACACAAAGAACTCCAAGTCTCCAACTTCAAGTCAAGAATCTAGAAAAATTATCATTGCCAAAGTTTAAGGTAATTTTTTTTTAGTTTATGATTCCTCTTTTTAATAAACAAACTAACAAAATAAAAAAACTTTAAATATATCGCGTAGTTATTGTTATTATTAGTGGTGTGCAAACACCGAATCGACCGATAAATCAAACCGAAAAAAGTGTTATTGGTTTATTATTATTGGGGTATTGGATTAACGACTTTTTAATGGTTTTATAAAAAAAATTATCAGGTTATCGATTCGATATTGATTTTTAATATTGGTTATTGGGTAAACCGATAATCCATTAAGACTAATAATTTACTACATTTACATGTAAATAAATATTATATATTAATCTCAATAGTTTACTAGTTATTGTCGTTATCCTTTAACCTTCAATTCACACTACAACGTGACTTTTAGCTCACAACTTCATATTATACAAAACGTCAAAACTAAAGTAAGAATCTTATTCCTCTAATTTCTCTTTGTGTTACACTTGTTTAGTTTTTTCATTACATTATTGTGTTATCGCGTCAAATTTATCAGAGAAATCATATAGTTATTTTATAAGTATTTTTTATTGGTTAAATCAAAATCCGAACCGTTAAGGACCAAAATCGATAAAAAATCTCTTATTGGTTTGGTTATTGGTTTAACGTATTTAAAAACCGGTAAACCGAACCGATAATATATAAAACTGACCGATGCATACCCCTACTTATTATAATTTTTTTGATATTATCTTTAAAGCAATGGTGCACTCATTTTTTTGAAATCCTGGATTCGCCTCTGCTTACAAGGCTCAGTCCCCAATGAGTCTTGCAGGCTGTTATTTTTAAAAAAACATTCTCGTTTTATTTTCTTATTTGTTAAAATTCTAATAATAATAATAATAATACATAGTTGTTGATATGATGGATAAAGATAGTTTAGACCTTATTGCTAGCCATTACTTTGTGGCTTTTCAAACGAACTAAACCCAATAGTTTAGACCTTATTTACTACTTAGTTGATATTTATTTTTCTTTAACTTTTTTAATGTGAAATTATAATTTGGTTTATTCACTTGCAGAATGATAAAATTCAACCTTCTTTAATCATACTTTATTTTGGTGGAAATGCCCTATTGATGAATATGTTGAAAACATGAGAAAAATTATACTTCGTATCAAGGTAAAAAAAAACAATATACTCTTTAAATAATTTACAGTAAACATGAACCATGCATATATGTTGGAGTTCGAAAACTTCAATTTTATATATATAATTTGTAAAAAATTGATACAACATATAAGAGACATGATAGAAAATATAAAAGACAACACTTCTAGAGATTATCGTCTGTCTTGATGCGGTTGTTGTTGTTGTTTATGTCTACTGGTTCTACAGGTGGTGGGTACGTGTGACCTTGTTGTTCTTCGAGGGTTGTTGATGTTCTGCCAAATTATATTTATTACTGAATTCTATTAATGTTTTATAAATGTCAAAATTGAAAATTTGTCGATTATAACAACATATATATATATATATATAATTGAAGTTTTCGAACTCCAACATATATGCATGGTTCATGTTTACTATAAATTATTTAAAGAGTATATTATTTTGTTTACCTGATATGAAGTATAATTTTTCTCATGTTTTCAACATATTCATCAATAGGGCATTTACACCAAAATAAAGTATGACTAAAGAAGGCTGAATTTTATCATTCTGCAAGTGAATAAACCAAATTATAATTTTACATAAAAAAGTTGAAGAAAAAAAAATCAACCAAGTAGTAAATAAGGTCTAAACTATTGGGTTTAGTTCGTTTGAAAAGCCACAAAGTAATGGCTAGCGATAAGGTCTAAACTATCTTTATGTATCATATCAACAACTATGTATTATTATTATTATTATTAGACTTTTAACAAACAAGAAAATAAAACGAGAATATTTTTTTTTAAAATAACAGCCTGCAAGGCTCATTGGCGGCTGAGCCTTGTAAGGCTCATTGAAATTTGAGCCTTATTTTAGAAAACTTGATTTACACGACATTAAAAATTATTACCCTTTTAATTTCGGACTCTTGTAATAACCACCTTGTTAAGAAATTCAAAGCGCACCAGGCCTTACCCCAAAGGCCCACATGGGAATAGCCCACTATCTGTTATTCATCCAACAACCAACTAATGTCCCAGTAGGGGTGTATAAAACCAAATCGAAAATCGAATCAAATCGTAAATCGAATCAAACTGGAAAAAAAATCCAACTAGTGGTTTGGTATTGGAAAAAAAAACCCCGATTATATTTGGGTTGGTTTGGTTTTAACTAAAAAAAACCAACCCGAGACCAAACCAGCCCGATATTATATATGTAATTTTAATATTTTATTTTATACATAAAAATATTTACTTTGATATAATTTTAAAATATTTCTTATACTATTTCATAGTTTTTATCTTTTAATATATTATTTCAAGTTTAAAACTTAAAATTCGGAATGGTCCAATAAAGATTATAGTTCATAAATGTTGATAATTATAATAAAACTTAAATCAAAATCAAATTAATACTAATGCAAAAAGAAAAT
>JAJOOS010009826.1:0-11016 GCA_029582725.1 Solanum chiquidenum | reverse complement strand
AAAAAAGAGAGAAGTACTTCCTCTATTTCATCTTATTTGAAACATGTAGATCTGATACATCTTTAAATTTATTTTACTGAAATTTTAAATGTAGTTATATTATTTTATAAAATTATTTGATATTAAAATACACAAGTACTCCCTCTGTCTATATTAATTGATTATTATATTAAAAATAGTTATTTTTTATATTTTTATATTATTCTTGTAATTAATTTTTTTTTAAAGTGTTCATATTTGTTTGTAAAATTCTCAAAAGATATTTTAAAGGGTAAATTAGTAAATGATTATTTATTTATATTTTCTTAAATATCATATAAAATAAAAATTGATCAACTAATATAAAACGAAGGAAGTAAATGAAATGGAAGGCAAGAAAAAATAAATTGGGAAGTGATTAACATTAAAAATTTGTGCAAATCTATAAGAAGAAAAGTAACTCCAAAATTAGATACTCCATCTACTGTAGCATTGACGGCTGTTCAAGTATAAATTTTTCTCCTCCTTATAAATCCCCCGTCTCTGTATTGTCAGCTGGAAAGTGAAATTTTTGTCCGATCATAAGATCTTCTCTTTAACATACATCTTGAGAAATAGCTGATGAATTGAGTACTCAATTAATTAACCCATCAATTCACTAAGATTTTCAAAGTCGGTGATTTTGGATTCATTATTATAAAGTGTTTTCCATCTTCTTTTTCAATGAAAAGGTGAAAAGGTGAAAAGGGTGTCCATATTTCTTGTTTTTCTTGAAAAATTGAGGTGTGTTAGTAGTAGTATATGTGGTTATTAAAGGTGGCGAATCAAGGAGATTCCGGCGAGTATGACAGAATTCCGTCGACAGCAGGTGATTCAGAAACTACAACCAATGAAGGAATCCCTCAGCCGTATGAACAATCGCAATCTTTTGAAGAAATGTTACAGCAACAAATACATCAAGAAACAGAGTATTTGATGTCGGAATCGGCTAATCCGATGTATACAGGGTATAGTCAGTCAAGGGATATGTCGGCAATGGTGACGGCGTTGACGCATGTGGTTTCGGGTCGGAGAGAGGGAGAGTGGGGTTACAGGCCGGATATTAGCGGTGTTACGACTTCGTTTGTTGGTGGTGGTGGTGGTTCGGGGAGTATTTATTCGGCTAATTCGCCCTCTTCTTCGAGTTCAGGATCATGGGCTGGACAGAAAAGAAGACGTGATCAAGAAGAAAGTGTTACTGGAGAACAAGCTCAAAGGGGTTATGGAGGTATTAGAGAATTTAAAAATGGAGAACCATCTTCCTCTGTTAAGCTCGGTTCGTATCAATACTTTCCACTTATTAAACTCTCTTCCTTTCTTTTTTGTTGGAAATATTGGGGAACTCAGTAGCTATGACACTGTCTTAAGGATATTTCACCTGATATTAGTGTTGTATCCAACGAGCTAATATTTTGGGTTCATTTCAAGAATCTTTCTCTTCTCTCAAATTTCAAGTTGTTTTTCTAGTTCGGTTTGTTGTTCTCTGTTTTGGACCCATAGAAGGGATTTATGCCCTGTTTTCTTTATTTTATATTGATTGATTTTGAATCTGTAAAACTTGATTTTGATTCAATATCATCTTTTAATTGTTGCTTCCAGAAGAAGATACAAGCCTGGCAGCACCACAAACGAGCAGCGTATCAACCACTGCAGCGCAGACACCACCGCAAGTAACAGGTGAAGAAACAGGGGAGAGGAAGAGGAGATACAGAGGAGTAAGACAGAGACCATGGGGGAAATGGGCAGCAGAGATAAGAGATCCACACAAAGCAGCAAGAGTTTGGTTAGGCACATTTGATACAGCAGAAGCAGCCGCTAAAGCTTATGATGACGCCGCTCTTAGATTCAGAGGAAGCAGAGCTAAACTCAATTTCCCTGAAAACGTCCGATTATTACCACAACAACAACCCACAACAAGATTAGCCATTTCAACCTCCTCATCAACACCAGCACCAGCACCAGCAGCTTCACGATTCCAATTAATGTCTGCAGCATCAACACAATCACCATCACCATTTTTTCAATCATATAATCAACCTCCGTGTCAACCTCAGCAGCAACAGCTTTTTCAGAGCTCAGATATGGCTAGAGATTATTGGGAATACTCACAATTACTTCAAAATCCAATAGATTTCCATGGAGGACAACAATCATCATCTTTGTTAGAACAAATGTTATTAGCTTCATCATTGGGAGTGTTGCATTCACATACATTTCCTTCTTCTTCATCTTCTTCATTAGCAACTTCTGCAGCTTCTTCTACTACTTCCCCTGCATATCCCCTGTTTTACTCTGCTCAACAATCACGCTTCTTTCAGCCACAAACTCATCAAAATCAAGGCAATAGCAGCAGCAGCTCCAATTTCCCTCCACCTTTTTGGACTAGCTCCGGCCACTACCCACCTTCTTCTAGCTAATTTTCATACTTCTTCCCTTTTTTACTTTTTGTTTTTTACTTTACATATTTTTTTGAAAAAAAATTAAATAAGACTCGTATTATTTTTTGTTTTCTTTTCTTTTTGTGATTTTGGTTTTTGACTTTCTTGAATTTTTTGCATTTAGAAGGAGATAAGATGGATATGACTTCTTCATCCTAGTCAGAAAAAATTTTAGGTTTGAATTTTGAATATAGAAAATATTTTGTTAGAAAGTATTTATTAATACATAAATATATTATTTAATTTGGCCTTAATTAATATTATATTTTTTAATTTTAGGTGTGCGTAAATTACACTTGAATTTGTATATTGTCAAACAAGTATACATATGTGTTTTATGTGGCGTTTATGTCTCATAGAATGTGTGTACTTATTTATTTAATTTTATATAAAATTTAAATATATTTATGTACATTGAAAATTGAAGGATATAGATGTCCGGTTAAACTAAATACCATATTTATGTATTATGAAAGGGAAAAAAAAGGACATAGGCAGTCACTATTAGAGATCTCTTGTAATTATTTGAAGGATAAATGGTTTTATATATTTCATGTATACAGTACAAGAGAGAAGCATATGTAGGTTTATTATTTTCATTATATTCATAGTTTGATACCCTACAAATCAGAAATGTTTTTGTCATTTTTTTTTATTATTTACAAAAGAATATTGTAGAAATCATCCAACTTGTGGTGTTGTCTATTCTTCTTTATTTTTTAGCTTTGCAAGTTACCATCACATTCAATTACTTCTGACAATTTTAATAGTGTTGATTATCTTTGTGACTCTTAACTACTTTTATTTTTTGTGAATACTTGTTCCTTTATGTGGACCAATGCTTTTATCTTATAGTGAATCCTCCATCTGTTACGTTATCCTAGTAGATCCAATATGGTCAACTTTTGTTGAATTAACAATTAAATGAAATTTTGGTTTAAATTAATAGAGAATTGTGTTAGTCTTAATCCTAACATAGTTTAGGTTTTATCCACATTTTGGTGGATTATGAGTGTACGGTATGTTGGACAAACATAGATGGTTTTGAAATAAAAATTAATATTGTCCTCTTTCTTGTTTGATTACTAATTTGAGATAAATTATTTTATGATTAGTAATTTATAATGGGATTAATTAGTTCTATCAAAGGGTGAAATAATAATATTGAGATAAAACAATGAAATGACAAAAGTATTTATTTTTCTAATTAATAGACGTGCCTCTAAAGTCTCTCAAATTTCTTTTCTGCTAAATAAGATGGAGAGTACTTTTATAAACGATCTTCTTCTTTTAATAAATTATTATACAAGATATATTATTATGTTTTAATACAACAAACTAAATTGTTAATGAAAAATAATATCATATCTAATCTCGAAGTATTTAATCCTAGCAAATCAAATGACTCCTTAGTTAATGTATTTGATTAGATAGAGTTGAGATAACGTAAACATCCCTTAGGTTGTTGCTATCTATTGATGTTTACTAGTACCTCGTAAACAAAGCGTGAAAGAATGAGATTCTTGTGTCACCATTAATTATCATCTCAATCTTCTATTATTTTGTAATTCATTCCTTTTGTATCTTTGTGGTTTGTTTTTTTTGGATGACCAAATCACATGATAATTGAAGTTAATTACGCTTGCATATATTGCTAATCAAGACTCCAAATGACATCTTGTCACGTAGTTCTTGGATAGGAACTCGGAGGTGTTCTTCCAACGTTTCTTGTGATTTGTGGATACACGTAAAAAAGGTATTTCGGTGCATTAAAGCTTCCGATGTGCATAGGGTTCGGGGAGGGGTCTAACCACAAGGACCTATTCTACATAGCGTTATCTTGCATTTTTGCAAGAGACTGTTTCCAAGGCTTGAACTCGTGATTTTCTGGTCACATGACAATAACTTTTGAATACACGTAGGAATGTCAAAATCTGCTCATAAAATTATAATATGTTCAATTTGTTTTGTTCGAGCAGGTTAATAATTCACTTATTTTTATTAATTGAGCTTATTTTTATCTGCTTAGTTTAGTCCATTTTAAAATTGGACTGATATGTCGTCCAGATTGACCCATGAAATTTTTTTGTCTAAATATTCTATTATTTGATATGTTTTTATAGTCCTAACATAAGGAAAAAGTTCTATTAGGTACTCAAACAAACTTTGAATTTAAACTTAGTAAAAATTGACCAGGTGGGAACATGACTCGAATTTTAGCTCATTTCAGTTCGGCCTGCTTTAGCCCAACTAATATTTTAATTAAGCGGGTCAATGATCCACTCATTTATTAACTCAATTCATTTTGACATTCTCAAATTCATTAATTCACTCATTTGACACTCTAAATATATGCATTATTGTTTTCTTTTCTCTAACTATTCGGGGTGCCATAAACTATTGCTCTTGACTCATTCAAATTCGCGTGATAAAATATCTATTGTAAGAAATTTTAGCATTTCTTACCAATGAAAACGTCATTTTCAAAGACAAGAAAAGGATAAAATATCTATTATAAGAAATTTTAGCACTTCTTACCAATGAAAACGTCATTTCTAAAGACAAGTAGAAGTTGTTCAGGTGATATATAAACATATTCCACCTTTATTAAAACAAAATTGTGCTAAAAACAATCACTATACGTATTCTAATTTATATTCATCACTTGAATATGATTGATCATTACATATTCTTACCTTAATTGATTACTTACTCCTAATAAATTAACGTGATTTAGACATATTATACAGGTTCAGATAATTATTTTTTTAGTCCTGCGGTCACACACATATTAGAAGATTACTAACACAGAATTGACACAATTTTTATTTTTTTGATAATGCCCAATGTTATTTAGCTATCCAGAGAAATATTAGTGCTTATGTATTGTAGTGTGTGTTTGGTATGACTTAATTCTTTTTATCTATTTATTATTTGCTCATGATCTTTAATTTGTTCTGAGTTTTTTCATCAAGCAGTAAATATTGTCAGCAATAATACTCAAATTAATTTATTAGCAAGTACCAAGATTTACTGTTAATTAATATAAGTCACCTATTTTAATTTCATACTTAAGCAACAAAAAATTATTTAAAATATTATTATTATTTTATTAGCAAGTACCAAGATTTACTGTTAATTAATATAAGTCACCTATTTTAATTTCATACTTAAGTAACAAAAAAATATTTAAAATATTATTTTTAAATAGCAAAATAATTTGGACTAAAGATATTTTTTTCTCACACAAAACTTATATATAAATCATACTTGCTTTCCATTAATATATTGCAAGTGTATTTCTCTGTGTATTATTATGGATCATATTTACTCTCTTTCTTTTTGTGCTTGTTTCAAATTGGAAGTAATTATACTAGTGTTAAGTTATGCACTAAACAATGTATTTATTTTGTACACAATTGGTTACTTAAGTATTAAGTAATACTAGGTAATTCAACAACAGTAATTAATCTCTTTAAAAATAATAGGCTAAATATATGCACAGACACAATTTTTATTCAGACACCTAAATTTAAGGGTGTTTCTAACCTACTAGAAACAAAGTCTTTTTCCAACACGAATCGATGAGAAGTCTATGTTATAAAAAAAAAAATCACCCTATTTTCATCCAATCAATTCTGTAAGAAAATTTATGGTGGGAAATAGGTTCTCACTAAAATGTTGAGAGACTTTCTAATTTTTTTTTTTGGAAAATCAATATTTTTATTTTTCAATAATTCAATTAAAATATTATGAGAAAAACGAACATTTTTCCGAAAAAATTCAATAAAAAAAATAAGTAATTTTTTAGTAGTGCGATTAAGCACTTACACTATTCGAAAGTTGTAGTACAAATTAGGTTGACCTTTGGAGAAGTGTGATAAAATTAGAATTATATGTACTATATATCTACGTTTAATATTAGACAGACACCTAGCCTTAATAATTACATCTATTTACATCAATATAACTTTATGAGACATCCGTATAATGATTTTGGTACTCTAAACAAAATGATCACATAGATGGTGAATTTTGCTGTTATTTATTGAAATGTCTATATACATTTTGAATTATGAAGCTAAACAAAAATTCATCACACGTCATTTTCTTTCCACTTTTGAAGTAAGGTACACACGATTAATTCAAGTCTTGAAGGAATGTATCAATACCTAAAATTAAAAAGTAACAAAATTGATAGTGAAATGCGAAAATTTAGCCAAGATATTTGGAGAGTTGATTACTTGAAGAAATGGTTCCATTGTTGCCATCACAAAATCTCTTTTATATCCTCACAGCGCGACTTCAAAAGTTAAAATTTATGAATTCTTATAGTAATTTTAAGTTAATATAAAATAATAAATAGGTGGACAGTAAACTATTTATTACTTCCTCTGTTTAAATTTATGTGATGCTTTTCATTTTTCGAGAGTCAAACAGTTTAAGTTTGATCGAGAATTTGTGCATGTAATCTTCAATTTTTTTGAAATGAAATTTATATATTTATAAAGTACGTAAAACGTACTATAAATCTCAATAATTGATAATTCAAAATGTTTAAAAGATCTATGAAAACTTACGATCAAAGATAGACTTGTTTGAATCTCGAAATCCAAAAAGTGTCACATAAAATAGGACGAAAGAAGTAATATTTAATTAATATTTGATGCATATATAAGATATGGACAAAAAATATTGAATTCAGATTAATTCGTACGCTACACTCTTGATCCGCTCCTATGCTTAGTACACTTCCAAGTGTCGCACATTCGTGTAATTAATTAATTATTTTAAAAAATAATAATTATAGAATAAAAGATATAATAAAGTCATCTTTAATGTACGACATGTTTCTCTAGAAACTAGTAGTAATAATCTTTTTTTTTTTTAAAAACGTGTTAAGAGTTCAATTAATAACTGTTTTATTCTCTCTATTTAGCCGTTCAAATAAATATTTTTAATTATAACGCAATAGTGGGTAAGCACTCCAAACCTAACGTTAAATAACTCAATACTTTATATTTCTTTTTAATTTTTGCATTTATGATTTTTTAAAATAAAGTTAATTTTCATTCTGATGATTATTCTCTTTTGGTCTCCAATCTTCATCACATAAAAGTGAAAAAGGCAATGCATTCTAATACTCTTGCACTTTTATGTAACTTACTTTTTTCCTTTTTTTTTTTTTTGTAATACTTTGAATTGTGACATTTTGTTCATATTACTTGACCTTATTTTTGCTTGACAAGTACAATAATTACAATTTCCTTGAACTTAATTATTTTAACATTAATTGATCTTTGGAGAACCTTATAAATATTTATTATAGATTATTCCTGTATATATACATTTGTATAAAAAAAGTTTTTAAAATGGATTTGATAATTCACGGGAGAAAATTATATAAATATGAACAATTTTTAACAAAAAATATTATCAGGAATTAAGAGAATAAAATAAGTATACATTTTGATTTTTTTTTCTTTTCTGATATATACATTTAATGTATTCGATTTTTTCTTTTTCGAACTAAAATTCAGACAAGGGACCGATGCAACATTGCAGTACTTCTTAGTTCATCCGTATATAGTACTTTCGATACAAAATATAAGTTTATCGGAAAAAGTTTACTAAAATCATAATCAATAATAAGATAAGTTTGATATATAATTTTAAAAATATGATAAATATATAGCTATACAGATGCCACAATGAAGAGGTGTGAGAGATTAATTGGCTATGATAAATTTTAGGAGAGGTAAAAGTATGTCAAAAAAATATTGAAGAGAGATGATTAGGTATGATATGACTCACACATATATTTTATTAAGGACAGAATCCTAGACAGGAGGAGATGTAGGTCGAGAATTAGGATAGAAGATTAGTAGATAGTCGAGCGTTATTTAATTTTCCTTTTCAGTAGTATTATTAGTTTATATCTTACTATCGTATTGTTTGATTTTACTATCATTTGTTGGTTGTTTCCTTTATTTATTATACTTGTTATTATTTTTTTCTTCATTATTTAATTTTATATGTTTCACTTGTATTAAGGGTCTATTAGAAAATAATCTTCGACCTTCATCTTAGCTTTCCAGACTTTACTTATAATAAAATTATATTAGATATATTATTATTATTATTATTATTATTATTATTATTATTATTATTATTATTATTATTATTATTATTATAACTACTACTATTACGTTGCAAAAATTTAAATTTTAAACTCATCTCTATGCTACTTGAGATAGAAGGTTACGTCTGAAACAAGTATTTGCTCGTCACTTTCTCCCCCCCTGCTAGAATGTTTTTTCATTCTTAAAGGGGAAAACTTTTCCCTTTTTTTCTTCTTTTTTGTTCCTTTTTATTTTAATATTTCTATTTGTATATACCTATATTGTTAAATTTGATGATTTAAGCACCCACGCGTAGAACACGTGACCTATATTGGATGGGTATGTTGTTAAATTTAATGCTAACCTAAGCACCATACTATTCGGTTTGAGTTTTTCGATTTTTGGTTTTGAAGAAGTGTAACTCAATCCGAACCAAAATAAATTTGATTTGATTTGATTTTTCTCTTTTTGGTTTGGGTTTTTTCGGTTCGGTTAATCGGTTATGTCAATAATTAGAAACATAAAAAAGTTATATTTGTGAATATATATATATATATATATTGAATTTCTTAAATATACTTTTTAATATAAATCACAAGTAAAACATAAAACACAATACTTAAAAGTATATCAATTATAGATGTCCAAACATAAAAAATAAATTAAACAATAATGAAAATAACTAAAAAAGGACAAAAGTGGTTAACTCCAACTTAATTCCAAACATATATATATAATTTGGTTTTTTTGGTTTTTCGATTTTCATTTTTCTAAATCCGAAACCAAACCAAAAAATCAAACAAAATAAATTATAAATCTAAAATCAAACCAAAAATCCAAAAAAACAATCCAAATTAAAATTCAATTTAACTTAATTTAATTTTTCGATTTGATTCAAATAGTGCACACCCTATGATATAGTGCAAGTGCAATGAATGATAATTCAAAAAAGAACCTTATATTTGTCCCACACATATGCATATAATAAAATAATTTTTTTTTTATTCTTTTCATACCCCTATTCTAAAGACACATTGACGTGTATAGGTTGGTGACAATGAACTACTAGGAAAAAACAAATTGGCAAGAATTTGCCACGTGGCTTTAAACCATATAATATAAAAGGAAAAAGGTTACTTAAATAATGAAATAAAATAATGAGGGTATTTCTCTGTGAGTTGGTTGTTTACCTACCAATTTTGGGAAGGATGAGAGTAGGAACTATCAACTTGTTCATGTCTAAAGAAACGTTCTACTCGATATTTATAT
This sequence comes from Solanum chiquidenum, assembly GCA_029582725.1. Taxonomy (NCBI): domain Eukaryota; kingdom Viridiplantae; phylum Streptophyta; class Magnoliopsida; order Solanales; family Solanaceae; genus Solanum; species Solanum chiquidenum. The sequence goes on along the minus strand of JAJOOS010009826.1, from coordinate 1,169 downwards.
CAAATAATTTAATTTTAATAGTTAAAAATTAAAGGTAGGAATACATGACATTTAATAATGAATATGTGTATGAGAAAAATAGTTATAATTATTTATTGAGATATAAACCTTCAATGTGAATAAATTATCATGATACGTATCCATTTTCATGTGGAACATTAATTTGTTGAGATAATGTTGGAATACTTGAAGAAAATGTAGAAGAGGCTAGTATTTTGGTGAAGGACAATGGGAGATATGATTGAAATGTCTTCATCTTTGATTAAAGATTTTGATATTTAATTAAGAAAACAGAAAATTCCTTGATAAGAAGTAATTTTATTTCATCTAGAAAAGTTCATTGTGCTTAAATCTCGATTAGTTAAACAATTAGATTATGTAGAAAACCTAAAGCAAAAAAAGAAATGACAGCATTTTAAATATTTCTTTGAGTATCCATTAAGTTATTCCATTTCGGACTTTGGAATATCACATACTTTAGGTATAAAAATAAATCTAACAAAAAAAGTCATAAAAGTACTTGCTTAGAGCCCTACTAGATATGAGATATGAAATTGTGATTAGAAATTAGATTAATTTGAAATTGAAGCTTATGTAATTTGGATTTGTAAACTTATATTTTCATAAATAAGCTACAAGAATATTTTAAGACGTTGCATCGATAAATCACATATCTGCATGTTCCTTTTATTAATAAATATTTGTAATTACAAACTTTCAATTACACATAATTTTATAAAGATTCACTTGTCAACAATAGTAAAAACAAACTATTCTTTAATATAATCCTTTTACATATTACGGACAATCTCTTCACGTCAAACATGATTTTTTTTGTTAAATCTAAAATGACGAGTCTCTTTTTACCAAATATACACTTATGAATCAAAGTTTATGTTTTTTAAAAATAATTAAAATCATGATTTGAAATCCTAAAATGCATGTCCAAACGTTAATTTAAAATCAAACTTTATATCATATATTTAAATAAAAGCTTTAGTATATTTTCGGCCAAACACATACACAGCCCCTCAAACTTGGCCCAATTTTTCATTTTGGCACTCCAACTTAGCCTTGTTCCATTTTAACCCTTCAACTCCATTATTTTGTTCCATTTTAACACGAAATACTATTTTTATGATTTCTTTATTTTATATATATTCTTCAAA
>JAJOOS010009823.1:0-17587 GCA_029582725.1 Solanum chiquidenum | reverse complement strand
AAGAGATATGGGGTGAAGATGCAAACAAGTTCAATCCAGAGAGATTTAGAGAAGGAATATCAAGAGCAACAAAGGGTCAAGTCACATATTTTCCATTTTCTTGGGGTCCAAGAATATGCATTGGACAAAATTTTGCCATGTTAGAGGCAAAGATGGCTTTATGTATGATCCTACAGAACTTCTCTTTTGAATTGTCTCCATCCTACACACATACTCCTCAATCCATACTTACCATGCAGCCTCAGTATGGTGCTCCTCTTATTTTCCACAAACTCTAATTTGATATTTTGTGAGAGTTGTCTTGTAATATAATAAAGTTTATTCAAACTCGGTTCAGGGGTGGAGTTACAACTTTAGATACGGGTTAAGAAATAACCTTTCTACCTCACAAGAATACATGTAAGATCTGCTTAAACCTTATGCTCACAAACTCCACTTGTAGAATGTTTGGACGAATTCAGTAACTCTTGTTTAAATCTTGTATTTGTATGAAGAAATCCATTAAAGATAATTGTTTCATAAATGGCATGGAAAAAAGTGTTAAACTTAATAATTTGTTTTGAAAATTTTGTTAGAATTAAGATTTCAGACTAAATTGACCACATTTTTATTTATAGGGGAAAAGGCTTGATATATATCTCATATTTGCTATTTAGAGCTGGCACACATGTCTATTGTCTAATCTAAATGATCCTTAAGTTAAGAAGATGGTCCCATGCCTAATCAAAGTAGTCCTTTAATGTATAGGGGTTGGTTTGTTTTTTATTTTTATACTCATTGACCAATATATATAAACTTTAAATAAATAAGGAAAAAAGACCTGATATATTCTCATCCTTGTCATTTAGAATTGATATATTTTTTGTTATAAAAGCGACTCACATATATTTCTACTATTACATAAATGACTCACATATACCATTTTCTTCTAATGTGAGTGAAAAAAAAAATTTAATTTTTTTTTTTAATTAAAAATAATAATTCATATAGGGGTATATATATAAAATTGGGGTAGAGGAAATGGCGAGGAGATTATAACGTGGGGAATCTAACCCTTACCAACAAGGTGAGAGTTCAAATAATCAATCAACTGAGCTACTAAAATTTTGTATGTAGGGATACATTTGATCCTTCTCATTCGTATTTTTTTTACTTTTTTTATTCAACAGCTTTTGCATTAAAGGACTAGTTTGATTAGACATGGGACCATCTTCTTAACGTCCTGGGTTAAAACACACAAAAAAAATGTGGAGAAGGGGATTGCAAACGAGTAATTAGAAAGTAAAAGAAAATCCCAGCCATTCTTGTTATCTTAGGATATATAATTACTAAAAAAACCTCAGATATTTGCCCACAGATATAAATAAGTTATAGGGACACAGAAATTTAACTCAAACAAAATGGAAAAAATTCAAATATTAGTTACAGCATGTTGTTGTGCCATAACAATTACTCTGTTTGTGTGTCTATGGAAAGTACTGAATTGGGTTTGGTTCAGACCAAAAAAGTTGGAGAAATTGTTGAGGAAACAAGGACTAAATGGGAATTCATACAGATTATTGTATGGAGACATGAAAGATCTTTCTGGGATGATTAAGGAAGCTAATTCAAAGCCTATGAATCTGTCTGATGATATAACTCCAAGATTGGTGCCTTTCTTTCTTGAAACCATCAAGAAATATGGTATGTACTAAATGTCCTTTTTTTTGTTTAGTTCGAGAATGATTTGTCATGCTTTCCTTAGTATCTGCTTTGATATATTTTTCCTCAAGTCAGAGGTCTATCAGAAATAATCTCTCCACCCAAGGCAGGGTAAGGTGTGCACATGCTCTCCTCCAGACCCTACTTGTAGGATTACACCGAGAATGTTAAAAGAAAAATAAGTCCCTTTGTGGAATAGTTGTTTAGTAATATTAGGTACTTTTGAGAAAAACTGAAGATATTATAATAAAATGTTAGATCACGGTCTAAAGTTTTGTACATTAGTGCAAATGTTACAAGTCAATTTTATGTTTTGTCTGTAAGATTAGGTAATATATAAGCAAAACATGTATGGAGTATACTCAAAGATGCTTCTTAGGTAGAGGAGGGGAAGTCTTTGTTCAAGAGTTGAAGATATATTTAAGTAAATAAAAATTGTGCTTTCTTTAATACGTTAAACTTTTAGATGGGTTGGTCATTCACAACATGATGTACGAGTAGGTAGAGGTTGTTACAGTGTCAAAGTCCCACATTGGTTGGGGAATGGTACCGGTGGTCTGCTTATATGGACTTGAGTAATCTTTCTCTCATGAACTAGCTTTTTGGGTTGAGTTAGACTACTGAGGTATTGGATTGAGTGGTCACACACCTATTATCAAAAAGAATATACACTTGAATCAAACAATGATTGTGATTAATGAAGCTGATTTAATTGAGAATGATAATATAAGCTTTACATAATCCAAATTAAACTTGTCCTTAATTACGTATGCTTGCAGGGAAAAAATCTTTTATTTGGTTGGGTCCAAAACCACAAGTACTAATCATGGACCCGGAGCTTATAAAGGAAGTATTCTCGAATAACTATTTGTATCAAAAGTCTCATGCAAATCCATTTGCAGTATTATTGGTACAAGGACTAGCAAGCTATGAGGAAGACAAATGGGCCAAACATAGAAAAATTATCAATCCCGCTTTCCATCTAGAGAAGCTAAAGGTTTGTCATACGTTTCTTCGCTTTTCCTCCATCAACTTTGTGATTGGTCAACTAGAAATTATTATGTTCACAATTTTTAGTCCACGATGGAATATGGATAAAATGCTGGCTCTTGCTTCTTTGACTACTGCTCCCTCGAAGTCTTTCTATCTCCTCTGATTTGCCATCTTTATTTTTCAATCTGAACTTTTATGTATTATGCGTATGACCATTTCTAGTAAATTCATCATTTGTCAAGACTCTTCTACGTAAGTTCATAGACTTGGACGGGGCATTTAGTCTATGTTTCTCTTCCTTTATTCAGAGAGGATTACATTGGTGTAATAATGTCTTAAAGATATATTACGACATAATGGATCTTTTTTATAATAAAGAGATTTGTAATATTGCTGACCGTGTTTCACCTTAATTGTTATTTGTTAGATGGTGATGGTATCACTATATCTGTATTACTAATTCTGTTTAAGTGTTGTGTCATTGACATTTGTTCCGTTACATCATTTTCTCGAACAGCATATTCTTCCAGCTTTTCACTTGAGCTGTAGTGAGATGTTGAGCAAATGGGAAGACGCTGTTACAGTTGAAGGCTCTCGTGAGATAGATGTATGGCCTCACCTTCAGCAATTAACTTGTGATGTAATCTCTCGTACAGCTTTTGGTAGTAGTTACGAAGAAGGTAGAAAGATTTTTGAACTTCAAAGGGAACAAGCTCAGCATTTTATCGACACTGTACGCTCAGTTAATATCCCAGGATGGAGGTAAATTAATTTGCCTGAGAATCGGAAAACTGTAGCCAAAGCTATGTTACGTTGTTTTGACTCTTAAAAAATGATGATGGTTGCATGTTGGATCCTCTTAGTGCATTTCTATAGGATCCGACATGGGTGCAGGAACTATTTTGGAGAGTCCGAACAACATAGAAACAAAGTTCATTAGGAGATGCACATAGCTTTCACTTCATTTTTCTTATCTAATGCATTTTGGTTTTCTGTCTTATAATATAATTTCTAAGATTTTTGCCAACAAAGAGGAACAGAAGAATGAAGGAAATAAAAAACGAGGTTCGTACCTCAATTAAAGGTATTATCGATAAAAGAATGAAGGCAATGAAAGCAGGGGATGCCGATAATGAGGATCTGTTAGGAATATTGCTTGAATCAAATTTTAAAGAAATTGAACAGCATGGAAACAAGAATTTTGGAATGAGCATCGAAGAAGTCATCGAAGAATGCAAGTTATTCTATCTTGCTGGCCAAGAAACTACATCAGTCTTGCTCGTGTGGACTCTGGTGTTGTTGAGTAGGTATCAAGATTGGCAGACACAGGCCAGAGAAGAAGTCTTGCAAGTGTTTGGGAGTCGGAAACCAGATTTTGATGGATTAAATCACCTAAAAGTTGTGAGTATTCTGTGTTTTTTTTTTGGTTCAGTTCTTGTGCCATGAGTTCCTTCTATCATTGTTATTGCTATTGCTTGATTACATAAATGTGAAAAGATTGGAGCTTTGTGATACTAACGTTTGATTGTGGACTAGAAGATGCCGTGATTTCCTAATAAAAGAGGGGGGATGGGCTTTATCCAAACACGTGTGAATTTCTTTTGATAATCGTGAGGTGGACAAGATGAGGGAGGTGAGGTTGATATGGTTTGGACATGTGCACATGCTCCATTAAAGAGGTGTGAGGAGTTGACAGGGGTGGGTTTAACGAGGGATAGAGGTAGGCGGAAGAAGTATTTGGGAGAGGTGATTAGATAGGACATAGCGCAACTTCAACTTATCGAGGATATGGAGGTCGTGAATTAGTGTAGAAGGTAGTTAAGGATTGTCTCTCTCCTCTGCAGGGAGGCTTGGTAGGAAGATAGTACTAGCATTATTTGCATCGTTTCTTGTTCTTCGGTTACTGCTAATACATGTTGTTTCTTGTGCTTCACTTATCACATTATCCTGCTTTGGACGATCAGTTGCGCTTTCTTTACTATTTGCTTTGTCTTATTTGCTATGCCTTATTCTACCTCTGTATTGTCTTTTTTCAAACTGTTGTGTTATATGTTACTTGAGCCGAGAATTTTTTCAGAAAAAACTCTCTATCTCCACGAGGTAGGGATAGCGTGCACTCTACCCTCCCCAAACTCACTTGTGGGAATACATTGGGTATGCAAGTATGTTGTTTTTGTAATCATGGGGTGAGACTTGAACTCAGAATTTCTGCTCGGTCTGAAACTATGTTGAATTGTGTGACCATCTCTTTAACAACGGGATTGATCTCATTTCCAGAACTTCTCTCTATGTTGGTTACAAGCTAGTGGAGTACTCCAGTGAACAATGGTTGTTCATGCTAAGATATAACTGAAGGAGAAGCCTTTTTTTTGCAGGTAACAATGATCTTGTACGAGTCATTAAGGCTATATTCCCCATTAATAACACATAACCGAGAGGCGACTGAAGACATTGTATTAGGAGAATTGTCTCTACCAGCTGGTGTGCTAGTCTCATTGCCAATTATCTTATTGCATCATGATAAAGAGATATGGGGTGAAGATGCAAACAAGTTCAATCCAAAGAGATTTAGAGAAGGAATAGCAAGTGCAACAAAGGGTCAAGTTGCATATTTTCCATTTTCATGGGGTCCAAGAATATGCATTGGACAAAATTTTGCCATGTTAGAGGCAAAGATGGCTGTGTCTATGATCCTACAAAGCTTCTCTTTTGAATTGTCTCCATCCTACACCCATGCTCCTCAACCCATACTTACCATTCAGCCTCAGTATGGTGCTCCTCTTATTTTCCACAAACTATAATTTGATATTTCGTGAGATGTGCGTACACCCCACCCTCTCCAGACCTCACTTGTAGGATTATACTGGATATGTTGTTGTTCAGACAAACTCAATAACTCTTGTTTAGACCTTGTATCTGTATCAGAAAATCCACTAAATAAATATAAATAGTTGATTAATATCATGTTGCAAATTAGTTCAGCTCAAGAACCAATGAGAAGCTTATTGTTGTGACAAATTTAGAAAGAGCCCTTCGGATATTCTACAAACAACACATAAGCTAAAGAATTTGTGGAAAAAGTAATTGTTTTCTTTTGGTCACAATAAAAACATGTGACATGCTAGTAAGCAGTAAGCACAGCCGGCCTTTTTGGCCAATGAAACTACTACATATACTTGTACACAATATTTTTTTATTTTTAAAATTTTGGTTTCTTAAATAAAAATTTTATGTCACCAGATTTTAGTGAAAAAACAATTAAATAGGTTAAGTAGCTTTGGAGGAAGAAATTTATATTAGAGTGACTTTTGAGTTTAAATTTAAAGTTGAATGACCTTTTTAAGAAAAAAGTTTATAATTGAGAGATCTTATGAGATTTTATCTCGCGAGTTTGTAAGAGAAAATTTTGAAGTTGGTGATTCTATATTATAAAATTTAAAATATTTTATACCTTACAGAACATGTGGTGAGTGTATACACCAATTAATAATAACAAGTAAAAATGAATGAAAATGGTAAAAAATAATATTAAATCAGAGCCACTCATGGTGTCTTGGATAATTACGAAAACACCTCAAGATATTTACCTTTGCTCATCATTGATGACGACGTCGTTTGTTAATTCCCACAGACATAGACCATAGTAGATATAAATAGTGTAATTCATAGTGACACTGAAACTCAACTTAAACAAAATGGACAAAATTCAAATGATTGTAACACTATGTTGTTCTGCCATAGCAATTGCTCTGTTTGTGTGTCTATGGAAAGTACTAAATTGGGTTTGGTTCAATCCAAAGAAGTTGGAGAATTTGTTGAGGAAACAAGGGCTAAATGGGAATTCTTACAAAATATTGTATGGGGATTTGAATGATTTTATTGGAATGATTAGGGAAGCTAGTTCAAAGCCTATGAATTTGTCAGATGATATAGCTCCAAGATTGGTGCCTTTCTTTGTTGAGACCATCAAGAAATATGGTATGTACTTTGCTTCTAGAATTACACGAGTATGTTTAAGAGAAAAAATCTCTTTGTGGAATAGTTGTTTAGTAAATGACCATCTTTTTGTTTCTTTCGCAATACATTGACTTTAGATACTTTTGAGAAAACTGAAGATCTTATAAGAAAACGTTAGATCATGGTCTAAAGTTTTGTACGTTAAAGAAAAAGTAAGAAGAGAATTTTGTATAAAAAGTGTGCTTTCTTTAATATTTTAAACTTTTAGATGAGTTGGTCAATCACAACCTGATATACGATCAGGTAGAGGTTGTTACAGTGGGTCAAAGTCTACTTGTATGGACTTGAACAATCCTCCCCTCATGAACTAGCTTTTGGTTGAGTTAAGCCTAGTGTTATATCTTTGCATGTTGTAGTATCAGAGCCAGGTTCATCCACGTATGAGCGTCGGCCCACACTATAGTTAGGCCTAGACGTGATGGGGGTGTTAGAATAGGTCAAAGTTCCACATTGGTTGGGGATTCGATTGGGGGTCTGCTTATATGGCTATGGGCTTGGATAATCCTCTTCTCATCGCAAGAAGAGACTCAACCGAATAGTCCCGTCCCACAAGTGCAGCTTGAATATGTTTTTCAATCTGCACTTGTGTATCAACAACAGCTATCTTTTGCAGTTGAGTTAGACTCAGGTGTCATATCTTTACAGAGGTCCTGGTTTGTGTCTCACCGCCACACACCTATTATCAAAAGGATATACACATGTTTGGTTCTTAAAGTGAATCAAACAATGTTTGTGATTAATGAAGCTGATTTAATTGAGAATGATTTGTACTAGTAGTTAATCCTGAGACATATGCTTGCAGGGAAAAAATGTTTTATATGGTTGGGTCCAAAACCACAAGTAATAATCATGGACCCTGAGCTTATTAAGGAAGTACTCTCGAAAACCTATTTGTATCAAAAGCCTGGTGGAAATCCATTTGCAGCATTATTGGTACAAGGACTAGCAACCTATGAAGAAGATAAATGGGCCAAACATAGAAAAATTATCAATCCCGCTTTCCATCTAGAGAAGCTTAAGGTTGCTTTTCTTCCGCGCCCTCCTTCAAATTTTTTTATGTATTCTGCATATGACTATCGCAAGTAAATCCTGTTATTTAACTTGAGTTAGACAAGTATAGAAGGGTATTATGGTTCTTCAGTGTCAAATCTTGTCTGCATCATCATTCAATGTTCTAGATTCTTTATCCACTAAACGATAAAATGCCCGCTCTTGCTTCTCTGGCTACTGTTCCAGCTAAAGATTTTTTTCTGCTTTGACTTGCCTTATTTTTCAGTCTGGACTTGCATGTATACCACATATAACTATTTCGAGTGATTTCTGCTTCCTATTTTATGGTTCAAAAATGTTGAATCTTGTCTGGATCATTTGTCAAGATTCTTCTGCATAAGTTCATAGGCTTGAGTTATGCAGAGAGGATTACATTGGTGGAATAATGTCTTAGATGTATTACAGCTGAATGAATCTCTTTTTATTATAAAGAGATTTGTAATATTCCTGACCGTGTTTCACCTTAATTGTTATATGAACGCTTTTCTTTTTATCGAACTAGATGGTGATGGTATCACTATATCTGTATTCCTAATTCTGTTTTAAGTGTTGTGTCATCGACATTTGTCGAACAGCATATGCTCCCAGCTTTTCACTTGAGCTGTACTGAAATGCTGGGCAAATTAGAAGATGCTATTCCAGTTGGCAGCTCTCATGAGATAGATGTATGGCCTCACCTTCAGCAATTAACTTGTGATGTAATCTCTCGGACAGCTTTTGGAAGTAGTTATGAAGAAGGTAGAAAGATTTTTGAACTTCAAAAGGAACAAGCTCAAAATTTTATCGACGCTGTACGCGAAGTTTATATCCCAGGACGGAGGTAAATTAATTTTCCTAGGAATCGGAAACCTGTAGTCAAAGCTATGTTGTTCAGACACTTCAAAAATGATGACGGTTGCAAGTTGGATCCTCCAAAATTAGTGCATTTTTGGAGGATCCGACATGGGTGCAGTAACTTTTTTTGGAGAGTCCGAACAACATAGAGCCAAAATGCTCTATTATAAACTACAAAGTTCATTAGGAGATGCAAATAGCTTTCACTTCATCTTTATTATCTAATGTATTTTGGTTTTCTGTCTTATAATATAATTTCTAAGATTTTTGCCAACAAAGAGGAACAGAAGAATGAAGGAAATAAAAAACGAAGTTCGGACCTCAGTTAAAGGTATTATAGATAAAAGAATGAAGGCAATGAAAGCAGGGAATGCCGATAATGAGGATCTGTTAGGCATATTGCTTGAATCAAATTTTAAAGAAATTGAACAGCACGGAAACAAGGATTTTGGAATGAGCATCGAAGAAGTCATCGAAGAATGCAAGTTATTCTATTTTGCTGGCCAAGAAACTACATCAGTCTTGCTCGTGTGGACTCTGGTGTTGTTGAGTAGGAATCAAGATTGGCAGACACAGGCCAGAGAAGAAGTCTTGCAAGTGTTTGGGAGTTGGAAACCAGATTTTGATGGATTAAATCACCTAAAAGTTGTGAGTATTCTGTTTTTTTTTTTTGGTTCAGTTCTTGTGCCATGAGTTCCTTCTATCATTGTTATTGCTATTGCTTGATTACATAAATGTGAAAAGATTGGAGCTTTGTGATACTAACGTTTGATTGTGGACTAGAACATGATTTCCTAATTAAAGATGAGGGAGGGTTTTTTTCCCAAGCACGGGTGAATTTCTTTCAATAATCGTGGGATGGACAAAATGAGGGAGGTGAGGCTGACATGGTGTGGACATGTGAAGAGGAGGTGTGCACATGCCCCGATAAGGAGTTGTGAGGGGTTGACAGGGGTGGATTTAATGAGAGGTACTAGAGGTAAGCGGAAGAAGTATTTGTTAGAGGTGATTAGACAAGACATTACGCAAAGGACACGACTTTAGTACTGTAGTGAACGGTGGTCGTAATGTTATTCATGCTAAGATATACCTGACGGAAAAGCATTTTTTTGCAGGTAACAATGATCTTGTACGAGTCATTACGGCTATATCCCCCATTAATAACACTTAACCGGCAGGTTAATGAAGACATTGTATTAGGAGAATTGTCTCTACCAGCTGGTGTGCTAGTCTCTTTGCCAGTGATTTTATTGCATCATGATGAAGAAGTATGGGGTGAAGATGCAAACAAGTTCAATCCAGAGAGATTTAGAGAAGGAATATCAAGTGCAACAAAGGGTCAAGTTACATATTTTCCATTTGCTTGGGGTCCAAGAATATGCATTGGACAAAATTTTGCCATGTTAGAAGCAAAGATGGCTCTGTGTATGATCCTACAAAGCTTCTCTTTTGAATTGTCTCCATCCTACACACATGCTCCTAAATCCATAGTAACCATGCAGCCTCAGTATGATGCTCTACTTATTTTGCACAAACTATAATTTGGTATTTTGTGAGAGGTGTCTTGTAATGTAATAAGAGTTTATTCAGACTCAAATCAATCAGGGGTAGAGTTGCAATACGAAATATGAGTTTCGATGAGAGGTGTCTTGTAATTAAATAAGAGTTTATTCATACTCAAATCAATCAAGGGCGGAGTTGCAATACGAAATATGGGTTTTGATGAACTCAAGTAACTTTTGATGGAGCATTAGTCTTGATTTCAGTCATCACTTGTACATTAGTCTTGCTCAACTTAAATCTTTTAGACTCTAGGATCTACCTCCAACTATATCATTAACTCTGTTGCGTTTCTCATCAATCAAACTAGACTTTAGTATTTTTCTTAATTATTTCTTGTCGGAGTCTAATTATTTTGTTTGTCGTGTATTTTTATTAAATTTTGAAAAATTTAGCCAATATTTTATCTTTGTATTTTGATCTTTAAATAAATAGAGAAAGGGACAAAAAGAAGAAGATAAATTAAACAAAAAGGGAAAAGGAAATTAAGAGGAAAAAAGAAAACAAAATAAAACCAAAAAGACGGAGCCAACTAAAGGAAAAGAAGATTAGAGAGAAGAAAAAAAGTGTGAACCTAAATTGAAAAAAATAAACATATAATATGGACTGGAAAAAATACAAATTAAAAGAGTGAAAATACATATAGTACTATAATTTTTATTTTTTTATTTAACATAAATATCAGATGGATAATTTTAATTGTCTTTTTATAAGATATTGTGCCGGTTAATGCGGTTCTGAAACTTATGGTATATACTTCAATTTCCCATCAAATCAACCACCATTGCAATAAACAAATTTAAATGTATTTTTGCATTATTTTGTTTATTTTAAAGGTTTTGAGTTTAAGATTTAATTCCCTTGCCTCCATTGCTAGTAAAATAATATTTGTTTTGTCTCAATTTATGTAATATCTTTTGAATTTTGAGAGTCAAATAATTATTTTTAACCGTAATATTGTACATGTCTTTTAAATAGTTTTAGTTGTCAATTATTGTGATTTATGGAGTAATACTTTTTACATAGTTTTCAAAAATTTTAAAGATTCTCTATCCAGATTTTCGATTAAACCTAAATAATTTAAATCTGAAAATTTAAATTATGTTACAAAAATTGAAACATAAGAAATATTAGAGGCAAGCGCTTCGTGTGCCTAATTTTTTAGCTTCGAGGACGAATGATAAGTTGATATTTGATAACATGTTCAAATAAGTCATCAATTATTGCAAATTGTTCATTTAACTTATCATGTCAAATATCACTTGCCAATGCTTTTAAAAAACTATGGTTTATGTCTTTTCCACTATTTAGCTTTAGTTATCTTTGATCATTATTAATATTTTGTTAATCTTTTAACACGGGAAAAGTTTATGGACAAAATACATCCAACTAAAGTATGGAATACTTCAACAAGCGTATTGAAATACTAAGAATTTCGGGTTCGTGGTTAAACATTGTACAAGCTGACTTTTCTTAATAGCATATAGAAACGTGAATACGTGATTGAGGAGGTTAGCTCAAGAAAAGAAACTAATATTTTCCTCTTTAAGTGTTCGAGTCTTAATCCGGTTCACTCCTTCAAGAAGGGACCCATGTAGAGACTTTTGAATGCTCGAGTATCCATTGATCCCGATAAATTTTTTGTAAATATATATCGAAAACAGTGAAAAATGGATATAAACATCTCGCGAGCACCTATTAAATAATATGTCTTGTAGGTACTTTGGTTCAGGAGTAGAATTCTGAGGTCAATGATGTCTCTAGTTGAGGGTCCAAATCCCTGTAATAGCTTATATTTTTGTTGAAAAAAGCTAACTCAACTTCTTCATTGTTTTTTTGTTTAACTTTTCTTTTTATACATTTTCACTGTCGACTTTTCCTTAAATTTTTTATCATTATTAATTTTTGGGAAAATATATAAGTATCCTCTCGATATATGTCCGAAATTCGAGAGACACACTTATACTATACTAAGGTCCTATTACCCTCGAACTTATTTTATAAATAATTTTCTACCCCTTTTCGGCCTACGTGGCACTATCAACCAGATAGCTTGAAAAAATTGTCAACACGCACTGGGCTCAGAAGATAGTGCCACGTAGGTCGAAATGGGGTAGAAAATTATTTATAAAATAAGTTCGGAGATTAATAGGACCTTAGTATAATATAAGTGTGTCTTTGAGATTTCGGGCTTAGGTTGGAGGTACTTGTGCATTTTCCCTTAATTTTTCTATTATTTGTATTTCATTTACTAACTAAACTATAAAAGTATCAGTAAGCTTGTAGAAAGAATTTTTTTTTACTAGCAACTTTAAGTTAAAGGATTTGAGCACACACGACCATCAAATCATGTATCCGTCACTGCTTTGAGGTAGAATATGTTAAAAAAAAAAATTAGAAAATATGCGTGTAATTAATCACTTTTTTTAAAAGCGATATTGCCCGTATATATATTGGATAAAATACAAACAAATCCCTTCATGATACAACAAAGCCTTTTGTTTATGCATGCAAATTTTTCTTAAGCTACTTCTAGAGATTTCTTATATTTATAAAACTTAAGAAATGACTTTTCACATGTTTTTTCATGAACTGATGAACATATGATTTTTCATAAAAGACATGCTCTTTCATAAACAGATGATTTTTTATAACATTCATGTTCTTTCATGAACAAATATATTTGTTCAATTTAAGACCTCTATATATTACATAATATCCAACATAGTATACATACCTACTTCCTTCGGTGATTCATGACTATTGCACACTTGACCTCCCACGTATTTGATATTAACTTGAACGTGTCTTGTCTATTTTTATCCTATACATATGTCTATAATATAGATTAAAATCATTAAAAAAAATGGAGACACGTCATCTAAACACTAGAACAGGTGTTTGGATCACGCACGTTGTCTATAAATTATTGTATTATTCTCAAATTAAAAAAGTGAGGTTGTTGAAGTTGTATCACTTGTGCTTTAGAACTTTAGGTAGTTGCAAGATTTTTGTACTTTCACATTAGTAATCTGTTTTGGTCATATAACAATTCTTTAATTAAAAGTGTTATTCCATGGCTTAAACTTTGTATTCTATTGAAAACCTAATTTTTTTTCTTGGTGATTTGGCAATGTTATGTTAAGATAAGAAACCAATAGTGAATATTGAAGTAAAAAATTTCATTAAACGAATTTAGTAATATAAAGAAGTAAACACAATATACATAAAAAAAATAAGTTTAACTATGTGTGAATAATGTAATTTTTTGTTGAACGGATAATTTAAATAAAACCTTTAATCTTACCTAGCTCCCCCTCTTGCAACAACCAACATGGATTATGTTGAGATGGTTCGACATTCAAAGATCTCAAGTTCAAACTTCTGAAAATGATTGTGGTGAGATGATTCGATGTCGAGGGGCGGTTCAATGCCTTTAAAAACGGGGCATACGCCTTAGGCCTCACATTTGAAGGGTCCAATCTTTTAGTAATAAAATAATTATTAGAAGTCATTTTTAACAAAAATATAATTATTTGTCTTTTTTTAGTTTGTTTCATAACATTAAATAATGTTTCTTTTTTTGAATCAATTTTTAAATTTAACTTTCATATGATATGTTTAAGGCCATGAGATTAATATAGACAACACAAAAAATTTTTATCAAAAAGAAAGAAATAATTATGAATATCATATATAAAAAATAATAATGAAAAGTTAGATGTCCAATTTATTTTTTATTTTAGGCCACTAATTAGCTTGAACCTTCACCATCAATGCTTGAAAAAATAAAATAAATGTCACACAATAAAATGGTTTAGTTTAGCCTACACTATGCCGTGTTTTGTTCACATATCCACTAATGATATATATACTTTCATGTCCACAAAAGTAAAAAAAATAGTTTTATCTTATTTAACCATGAATTAATTCAAAAACTTTTTGGAACCCAAGTCTTGCGGATTGATCCTCTAATTTGCACAACAACTCAATCATGACATTTCTATTCTTTTTATTAATGTACTATTAATTATATCTGTCAGTTTCTCAATATATATATACACGTAATTTTTTTTCAAAATTAATGAAGGCACATGCACCACTCCTAGGGGTGGGTCAGCCTCTAATCATGATTATAGGTGATTAAACTTATAAAAAATCCAATAAAATCTCGATTCTACTTGTTTTTATATAAATAATATCGAATGTAACTGTGTAAGTGATTATATATATATACCTTAAAGATACCAACATGGGATGACGTAGAGGATAAGTTACGTAGATTTAATATTTTAATTCAGATTAAAATTATGTATAAGAATTTAATTGAATAAGTGCAAGTATTTAGAGTGTGTTTACTATTTAGTTCGAAAGAGATTATTTCTACGAAAAAATGCTTATTAAATTTCTTCTTCAATTGAAGAAGTCATTTTTCTTATTTTAAATTTTTTGAGAAAATGCACCCATAATATTTGTACCATATCAGACATGTCTAAATTTAAATTCATAAAATTTATATCTCGAATAATTTTACCAAACATGTGCCCAAAATTTCTTCCTTACACATCTCATATTGGTATATTCACATTTCTGGACAGTTAACCGATTTCCGTTTGACCATTCTCTTGAGTGAAGGCGTGAAACTAGCAAAATTTACAGTCAGTTCATATACTTAATCCACTGTTTACTTTTATTTATGTACTATATTAAAAATAAATTATTTAATACATATAAAATATAACTATTTTTTCTGATTTACCTTGGTGTTTTACAAATTTCAAATTATTTTCCAAATTATAGACTAACTTACGTGTATAATGAATATTGAATATGCACTTCACTTGTTGTATTACTTTTTTTTTTTTTTTTTACTTATATATTCTAAAAGTGTATTTATGTCTTTAATTATCATCTTTAACATATAAAGGGAAAATCAATTTTTTTTCTTCATTACCTCATAAATTAATTATTTATTTTTAAATTACTTTTTAAAATTTAATACTAAACATCAATTAATATAGTTACTATGATAATATATACACGTCCATCATTATTTTTTAAGAGTCATCCAAAGTTTAAATCAGACAAGTAAAATTAAATTAAAAAAATAGGATCTAATATAAGCCATCTATATAATACATACCATATAATATAAAGATGAATAATGAAAAAGTGAGAGATTAGTAGACAAAGTAGAGTGAAAGAGTTCCACTCTGTTATATATTTGGTCTCTTTAGATCACACATCCCTTAAACAAATAAGAAAAACCCAAATTATTTTTCTATGTAAAAAAAAGATTTGATTTTTGTTTTTCTTACTGGCTTTTTTTCCTTTCTTCATCATCTGGATTCTGAAATATATCAAGATTCAGGTACCCCATTATTTATAATACTCTTTTTTCCATTGCCAAATGCTCAAAAATTGATCTTTTTTCTGTTTCATGTGGACCCCTTAAAATTCCCTTTTTTAAAAAATTCTGTTTTGATGGGGTCATGATCAAGATATTGTATTAAAAAGTTGTGATCTTTATGTTATGCCCCACATTTTTTTTTTTTTTTGCAGGATCTTGATTTTGTAGTTGGAGTATAAAGGGGGTTGATGGCTACTCGTAATTTGGAGAAATTGGCATCTATAGATGCACAGATGAGGCTTTTGGTACCTACTAAGGTGTCTGAAGATGATAAGCTTGTTGAGTATGATGCTTTGCTTTTGGATCGGTTTCTTGATATTCTTGAGGATTTGCATGGAGAGGGTATAAAAGAAACAGTATGTATATGCATTTCAAAATTCTATCTTTTTTTAACTGTGTTTTAGCTAAAGATTAGATTTTTATGTGTTATAGTATATGTGTGACGTAGTGGTCAATGAAATGGTGGGAGGTGACAGGTATTCTGTGGAATTAGTCGAGGTGTGCGCAGGCTGGTTTGGATACGACGGTTATAAAAAGAAGTTTAAAAAAAAATAGTACTATAGTCTCAATTGAACATTTTGTGTCTTCAATGGTGGTGATCTTACAAGTTAGTTGTTCAGATAGAGATAGTGATTGTGAATTCTTTCTTTTGAAAGAATCATGAAGTATCTTAGGATTAGAAGAAGTTCACTAAACTGTAGCTTGAGTTAATTGTTACTTCATTGGGATATACTGAGAAAAACTGATAGAGTTTTATAGTAGATTTTCTTAGTATTATCAGAGGTGCAATTAATATGTGATTAATCCCTGAAGTAAGGCGCAAAAACATGTTGAGCGTTTAGCCTCGCTAAGATTAGTAGGCACTTTAGTGTCATCATCAAGGCTCTTAAGCATATATTTTTCCTTGCCAATGAGAGAAATCCAATTTCTTTGTTCATATGTTTGAAATAAATTCTTATATTTATTTGTCTTGGACGACACATGCATATTTGTATTTTTTTTCTCCATTTCTGCTTTAAAGCCCCGACAGACTTTAGAACTTTTTTACTCTTTCGCCTTATATAATGCTGGATTTTGTTGATGTGATTTTAGGTCCAAGAATGTTATGAGCTTTCTGCTGAGTATGAAAACACGCGTGATAAGAAGAAGCTGGAGGAGCTTGGCAGTGTGTTGACAAGTTTGGATCCAGGGGATTCAATTGTTGTTGCTAAATCTATTTCTCACATGCTTAACATGGCCAACTTGGCTGAGGAGGTTCAGATTGCCAATAGTGGGAGGGAAAAGTCGAAAAAGGGCGACTTTTCAGATGAGAGCAACTCGATGACTGAATCCGACATTGAAGAAACACTCAAGAGACTTGTAGTGGACTTGAAGAAGTCTCCTCGAGAAGTTTTTGATGCTCTGAAGAATCAGACAGTGGATTTGGTCTTTACTGCTCATCCGACTCAAGCTACCCGGAGATCTTTGCTTCAGAAGCATGCAAGGTCTGGTCTTTAGATTTTACACTTCAGAAATTCGCATCTTTTGTTTTACAAGTTTAAATTTTGTTTATTTATTATTTCTATCGTATTAGTCATAACTCATGTAAGTCTTCTTTTTCCCTTTTTGTTCAGCTGTTTTACTTCTTTAGTGCTGACTTTTCTACTGTTTAGGATCCGCAATTGCTTGGCTCAGTTGTATGCTAAAGACATTACACCCGACGATAAGGAGGAGCTGGATGAAGCTTTACAGAGGGAGGTAAGTATCGGTGTGCACTTTCTGGCTGCATGTGATATAAATATCATTTTGCTTCTTCAAATTTTGATGCTTTTCTGTAGACTGTCAAGCTCTTAGAACAAATATATGGGTGCTTTAATCTCCTATCAAGTTGTCTTCATCTCTGACCCCTTATTTGGTCTATTCCCAACAGAGAGACGTCACTTCAACTAAAAAACATAGCAACCGATCTGTCGTTTCAGTTGTTAGGAAGTCAAATTTCATCTCCAAACAAAATAATTTTATAGAACTTTAGGTTTGAGAAAT
>JAJOOS010009819.1:0-19247 GCA_029582725.1 Solanum chiquidenum | reverse complement strand
AGAAAAAGTTCCACTTTACAAAGTGTAAGAAAAACTTACACTTTATAAAGTGTAAGAAATAGTTCCATTTTATAAAGTGTAGGAAATAGTTCCGTTATTTATTAAAATATACACGTTATGAGACTAACGGAAAACGTTTAGAATATCAGATAAAGTGGAATTTTTTCTTCCACTAAGCCTATTTTAGTTACTTCCTAAAGTAGTGGCTTATTTTGGTCACTTTTATGTTTTTGTGGCTTATTTAGGTTCCCAACTCTGTTAAAACACTAGGACAATTTTATCTTTCACATATATCCTTTTCATGCATGCATGGGAAGACTTGTAACAAAACCGTACTGTCCTTTCATTCAAATTGGCTTTCTATATTAAAGCCCCAACTGTTCCTTTTCACCTATGAATATGAAAAACCTTATAATATAATAAGTAGATACATTTAACTTGGTCTACTAGATCCAGTCGACACTTAACAAACAAGTCAAAGAACACTTTCGACATTATTAATTGAATATCATTCATCAGAATAGTCATATTCAAGATTTAAATATAAAGCACTCAATTTCTAAAAAATTAAGTCTAATACACATTGTAGTTATAGAATTATGGGTTTGAATCCAATTATAGTGCTCTTAACATGTATAGTATTTTTCATGTTTAAAATATTAAATTCAGATAAATTTATTAAATCGAAGTTGTTTCAGCTTCTCTAGATATGAGTGTGACGTATTCATGAATCATGACAATCAATTGGTTAGAGACAAGTTCACATATGCTCATAATTTACCGAGTATAGTCTGTCCAATAAAAAAAAAGATGATTTAACTGTTAAAATTAATTTTTTTGATTTGATGTACATCGTAAGTATTCATTGTGAGTAAATTTTTATTGATTCACGAATTAGGACAAATAAAAGTGAAAGAAATCAAGAATGCGTGTGGATATACACTTTTGACTAGAATATATATGTCTTATCCCTTCAAATCAATTCATTCTCAATGATAGAAAAAGTATAAAGTAAATTTACTCAACTATTCGTGTAAAGAACTCAATAAGTTTTTGTCAAGGATATAAAATTTTGAATCCATAATTTCAAAAGTATAATGAGTTCAATGCAGAAATCTAAAGATCGAACCTATCAAATTTAAATTTTGAATTCACCTATACGTTAAGCACAAAGGTGAACAAACCCTATTTTATAAATATTTAAATTAGGTTTTGTAATAAATATGAGATTCAAGCCGAATGAATTTTATGCATTTAGTAGCAAAATGCCAACTTATTCCCAGATGGACATAAAAGCCCACAAGTTCATTAAAGTTTTTTCTTCAAAATTGTTGGAAAATTAAGAATATAATTTGTGCCAAATATTGGGTATATGGGCTTAGATGAGTTTTGATGCAGAAACCAATGTTGGGCTTCATAGGCCTATATAATCTCTTTATATGAAAAAAATGATTTTTTTTTTTAGATATGCTCATCTGATTTGATCTTTACAAATGTTTTAAGCACAAAAGTGATTTTTTTTTTACTCAAATAGTGTTATGTGTTAGATCATCGACGCAACAATTGTGAGATTCAAAATTATATTGACAATAATCATGAATCTTATAGCTCTATAATTTGCGAGTGCAGATTATTGATACAATAATTAGGAAATCCAAAATTCTCGCATAACTATAGAGAGTATAATAAGGTCACGTTAGGATATTTTTTTTTTTTTAGTTTTACGGTCAAGAGTCTTAATAACTAGAATCTAGTCATAATCGAGAAATAATCTAGATGCGTACTTCACATTTGCCAAACCTTATCCAATCGCAAAGCTATAAGACATACATATTTTATTTTGGGTAAAAAATTATGGTAACTTGTGCATTTTATTTTAGAAAGGTAATTTCAAATTGAGACAATTAGACAAGTCATGTCTAACAACTAGTCGAACCATTTCAGTAAATAATCCTTGATTTGTTTTATTTTATACAATGATATTTAATTTAATAGAAAGCTTAAATTATTATTTTGACTTACATATTATAATAAAAGAATTGGAGAAAAGATAAATGAATAATTGTATAGTTTGATAAACCTAACAATTAATTTGATATCATAATTAAAATCACGACTTCATATCGAACGTCCCGCAAGCGAACCTTTCAAAGCAAAACTCCTGGCTTATACTTGGAAAAAGATCAGTCCAACATTTTCGTCAATAGCCGCCGCAATCACTTTAAAAGCCGCCTCTAGCCTTACTAGTGTATACGTCTTCTAAAATGAAATTTAATCCCCCAAGAATAGGGCAGACCTATCATTTTCTATCAACAAAAAATAATAATTTTGATACAGAATTTACATTTAAATTTAAAAATATATAAATAATTTATTAAAAATCTAGTAATTTTTTTCTAGAATTTAAACTCATAGACTTAAAATACTGATTCCGCTTTTGCACCATGAAAATGTGCAAGTTCATGACATTGCCTTAAAAAAAGGAGTACTTTCACATACTTCTTTTTATTCTTTTCGAGTGCATAATTGGAAGAACACATGATATCGAATTATCGAGTGTAGTACACTCTAGAATCCTGACTCAATCGAATTGAGCAAATGATTGAAATAATTAGTATAGAGTACTTAAATGTTATGAATATAACTAAAGATGGAGGATCCACGTGGAAATATGTCAGAGATCCTGGAAAGATGCCTATAAATAGAAGAGTAAATTAATCTATTAGGCCTATGTTATGAGTTGTCTTTTATTTCTTAGTTGCTTAGATTAACTCGGAAACCTCTCTCCCTTCTTTCCTTTTCTTCCCTAAGAAGATTTGTTATTAGTTTGGAGTACAATTATACCGATTTGAACTCTTATATTTGTACGTGATCCCAATTATCCATTTCAATACGGTTCATTACATTAAATCTAGCAAATATCCAACTCAAGTTGTCAAACTAATTAATTCAGTTTAAGTAGCTATTAGCTAGCTAGCTATCGTACTTTTGAAAAGAAAAAAAAGTGCTATAAAAACCCGCAAGTAATAAGATCAAATTATACTACTAATTAACTCTTTTGAAAATGGTGAAGTTAAGTAATAGTACTATTTTGTTGTCTTTGTTCCTCTTCAGCATAGCTGCAATTGCCAATTCACAGCAATGCGGTAGACAAAAGGGCGGAGCCTTATGCAGCGGCAACTTGTGTTGCAGCCAATTCGGGTGGTGTGGATCAACACCCGAATTTTGTTCACCTAGCCAAGGCTGCCAGAGCCGCTGCACTGGTGGTGGATCAACCCCAACTCCAGCTGGTAGCGCGCAAAACGTACGTGCAACGTATCATATATACAACCCGCAGAATGTTGGGTGGGACCTGAATGCTGTTAGCGCTTACTGTTCAACTTGGGATGCTAATAAGCCTTTGTCCTGGCGGAAAAAGTATGGTTGGACTGCTTTCTGTGGTCCAGTCGGACCTCGTGGTCGAGACTCATGTGGCAAGTGCTTAAGGGTACGTACGATCTATTTATATAACAATATTTCATTATAAAGAACAAGTTTTTGTTCGAACTGAATTTTACATATATGTGCAGGTGACAAATACACGTACAGGAGCTCAAACAATAGTAAGAATCGTGGATCAATGTAGCAACGGAGGATTAGACTTAGACGTTAACGTTTTTCGACAAATCGACACAGACGGAAATGGAAATCATCAAGGCCATCTTATTGTGAACTACCAGTTTGTTGATTGTGCTGATAATTAATCTTGTAGTTGACACAGAATGATAAGATTCATGTTTGACTTTACCCAAATAAATGTTAAAGTATGAAATTAAAATAATAATAATAACAATAAAGTTATTTCCTTATGCATTTTAGTAGTCACCTAAGTCCAACAAAGTTGATCCATTGAGTAAATAATCCCTCATTTATTTTATTTAATTAAATAATGCAATGATATTTAATCGAACGCAGAACTAAGATGTTAATATGCCGTATATATAATAATTAAAGAAAATATAAATATGTAAAATGGTTTCTGATATTTTGAAATGTCCAGAATTAGACATTATGCTCATATAAAATGAAAAGGAAACAATAAATTGCTGGGAAGAGGAGGGAAAGCGAGACTAAGATGATTTAGATATGTGAAGAGGAGGTGTGAAAATGCGTTAGTGAGGAGGTTCGTGAGAGGATGGTTGTAGACTTAATTATAGTAGGAAATAGGAATTAAGGAGAGGTATGAAAAAAAAGTTTGTGTGTGTGTTGAGGTGGGGGTGGGGTGATTAGATAGGATATGTCATAACTTTAGATGGCTGATGACATGATCTTAGATAGAAAAATATGGATATGAGGTTGAGGACTATGATATAAGGCTAGAAAAGCAGTTGAGTGTTATCGTACTTCTAATAATAGTATAATTTAAATATCACATAGTTTCTTTTTCTCTAGTCTGTATTGATATCCATCGCTACACTTGTATTAAATTGCTATTTTGTTGTCTCATTTTCTTCCTTACTTTTCTGTGTCGGTTATTCTTTTGAGTTGAGGTTCTATGCAAGTCGTTATTGTGAATTCATGATTTATTATATGCAAAATCAGATTTTTTTATATACATATTCTCTAAAATTGATCTGATATCATTATAAGTCATTTATCTAAAAATGTATAAATTTATTTCCATTTAATACTTTCTTCTTCATTAATAGTAACATTCATATTATAAAAATTTCACACTTCGTGCATCGTAGAGATAAACAAATAGGATAAGATGCAAATTTATGAGTAGTAATATTAAATTTCATAATTTGTGTGGTGGTATAAGCATAATTCCAAAAACTGGTCTGCTAGACTCATTTATTCAGCTTTACCACAATTATCAACGTATTTGTGGTTCAGAAGTAGAAATAAACTTAAGAAAGGTACTTTTGTCTCTTAATTATTCCTACTGTATTTTAAATTTTAATTTTAGTCTTTATTTAAAATTTATGTTTTTTCTCACTATATAGGGAATATATAATTATTTTTATTTATATAAAATAACTAGTAAAATTATCTGCGCTGCGCACGAGAATTTAATATCATGGAATTTATAAAATAATACTTAAAATCTATCAGACATTAAAACTAAAACACTATATTATCTTACATACAAGATTACGTAGTAACAAACATTAATAATGTAAAGGAAAATGCAAACTATTACATCTTATCATTTAGCCTTAATAACATAAGCATAAATTATAAATTAATGATTGTAAAAATACATACCAGGATCTGTAACATAAGCAATAGTATCAGTGAGCCACTCAACATGAGCAAATTATACAAATATTTAATTGTGAAGAAGAAGAAGAAGAAGAAGAGGAGGAGGTTCAGAATTTTTGTTTTGTTAAAATGAGAGGAAATCTCTCTATTTATAGACAACAAAGGGTAGTGTGAACAAATTTTTATTGTGCCTTATCAGAAAAGTTACAACTATTTTGAAAAGTTGCAACCCTTCGGAAAGGTCACAACCTTTCATAAAAGTCATAACTTTTCATAAAAGTCGCAACTTTTCATTAAAGTCGCAACTTTCAAAGTCGCAACTTTTCATTAAAGTCGCAACTTTCCATAAAAGTCACAACTCTTCATTAAAGTCGCAACTTTTCATTAAAATCACAACTTTTCATAAAAGTCACAACTTTTCATGAAAGTGAAGACTAATTTTGTAAATAAATAAATTAAAAGGGAATTCTGGTTTGTGGTGACGCCAGGTAGGCGGGACTAAAGTTCTCTTTTATATATATGTATATATGATTATTGACATACAGGGGTCATCAGGTTCACATAAACTCATGCTCCCCAGTAGTGTTATATTTTTTTAACTTTTTATTAAATATAGATATGTGAACCCACAGTTGAAGTATCATATAACGCGTTAATAATTGGGTGCAACTCTAAGTGAGATTATAATTTTGAATTTTATATCTATCTTGCATTATTTTTCTTTCTAAAATTCGGTAACACCTCTTTAAGTAGTTATAATTGGTAGCACTTTTAGCGTTTTAATTAATTAAATATTTTAATTTTGAACCTATAATTTTAAAATTTTAACTGTTTTTAATGACACAAACTTACATGTCAAACCTATTAGATCCACTTTTTTATAATAGTGCACCCATCATTTTAAAATCCTGAATATGATGCTTCTGTTAATACTTAAATGATTTAGTATGTAATTATTCGTTAAATTTATACAAAAATTTCATAGGTAGATTGGATGATCAAACACACATATCAAGTAAGAAATGAAGGCTCGATGTATTTTTTAAATAGAGATCACAAAGATTAGTATCAAAATTTATATTTTTTAAAGATTAAAAGAAAAAAAAATATCACCGTAGGGACATCGAAGTGTGTTGAAAATTTGGCTTTCTTAAAGGTCCCTTTATTTTTAATTCAACGCGGAGGACTTTCTCTAGATAATTCCTAGAAACGACGCAGTCCAACATTTTTTTTAATAGCCGCCTCAAGTCGTGCACTTCTAAAAGCCGCCATTATTTATTTATTTCGTTTAAGCATTAGAGTCCGATTATATTTAGATTTCCACGATATAATTTTCTATTTGAGAAAAATCTCTCTTTACTAAGTATTTTTTTATAATCAGTGTTGGAACCCAATAACTTTAATGAAAAAAAGAACAATCTTATTTACTGTACTACATTCTTTGATTATTTCGTTAGTTAATACCATATAAAAAGTTTCATGTCCTCTCTGCTTACAACAAATTATATTATATTATCATAATTAATTAAAACTAAATACAATTTATTTTAAAAAAATGTACTCCATATGATATATTATTATTATATGTTTTTTTCGTTTCAATTTATTTGATCTGCTTTTCTTTTTTAGTTTGTTTTAACAAAAAATGATTTTTTTCCTTTTTATTAACCTTTAAATTTTTAACTTACTAATTGTCGACCAAAATTATATAATATTTTAAATAAATATAATAAAATATACTTATTTAAAATTAAAAAAAAACATAATCGTGTCTGATCAAAATAAATCATACTTATTGAAATGAAAGGAGGGTATATGTCATATAATTATTAATCTTATCCCTAAGGTATAAAATGTTGAGATCGACTTAAAAATAACACGTATTAATTAAAACAATGCCAGTCTAAGCAGGCGCAAGCACCCAAATTTCACGGATCACACAAACAAAATAAATAGTACATAAATAAAGTCCTATAAAACCCCCCAAATTTATTATAGATCAAACGTACATCAATACACTTTTGGGGAAAAATGGAGAAGCTAAGTTGTGCTTCTATTTTGCTAGCTCTGGTTCTCTGCATCAGCCTAACCTCAGTTGCCAACGCACAGCAGTGCGGAAGGCAAAGGGGCGGAGCGTTATGTGGCAACAACTTATGTTGCAGCCAATTCGGGTGGTGTGGATCGACACCCGAATATTGTTCACCTAGCCAAGGTTGCCAGAGCCAGTGCAGTGGAAGTGGACCAGATCCAGGCCAAGGGGGCAGCGCGCAAAACGTTCGTGCAACATATCATATATACAACCCGCAGAATGTTGGGTGGGACCTGAATGCTGTTAGTGCTTACTGTTCAACTTGGGATGCTAATAAGCCTTACGCCTGGCGGAGTAAGTATGGCTGGACTGCTTTTTGTGGTCCTGTTGGACCTCGTGGTCGAGACTCGTGTGGAAAGTGCTTAAGGGTAAGATATACGAAATTAAAGAGTTATCAGAAACGAATAAAGTATATTACTTAACTAATACCATCGCAAATTATATATATATACAGGTGACAAATACACGTACAGGAGCTCAAACGACGGTGAGAATTGTGGATCAATGCAGCAACGGCGGACTCGACTTGGACATCAACGTTTTTCGACAAATCGATACAGACGGAGTAGGAAATCAACAAGGACACCTTATTGTGAACTACCAATTTGTTAATTGTGGCGACAATGTCAATGTTCCTCTGCTCTCTGTTGTTGACAAAGAATGAGAAACAACTACATGGCTCTGTTTATTCTGATGATTGTATTAGGTATAAATATAAAAGTCATCTTTGATGATTTAAATAAGAATAAAAGAACAAAAATGAAAAAGGGAAAAAAAAAAGAGGTTACTTCGAAGGGGTTAGCGAATTCCATATGATCTGTTGATCATGGATGTCTTCATTTAAGGAAAAAATGAGTTGAAGTGTGTATTGTATTTGTGATCATTTTGTACTCGACTTATTTGAATTTTGAATAAGAAATTACAAGAACTCTTGTTTGGGATGTTATTTATGTTATGTAGTGAGTGACAATATAGAAATTGTCATGCAACATTATGTAAAATAATACTTTTACTGTCGCATACAAATTCATGTCACACTCTTTTCAATTTAGTCATTCTATAAATAGGAATTTTCGCATATAACCATTTAAAAATAACTTAATTATGCTCCATAGCTATAGTTTGTTAATAACGATTCGTAGCTACATGTTAGATGGAGGAGAGAGGCGAGCGAGAGAGGGCAAAGAGTGGAGAGAGGTGAATTGTATATGTATATATTGGGAGAGGAAGGAGAGAGGCGAGCGAGATTGGGAGAGAGAGAGAGGAGAGGGGCGAGCGAGAGAGGGTAGAGAGTAGAGAGAGGCGAACGATATATGTATATATGTCAGACAATTATATATGTGTAACTGACATACATATGTATTTGTATATCTGGCGAACAAGATTGGGAGAGGGAGGAGAGAGTGGAAAGAGGCTAATTTTATTTGTATATCTTTCATATAATTGTATATATACATATGTATAATTTGTATTTGTATATGTATAAGCGACGTCATTACAATTAAAAGTAAGTTGTGAGCCGTAATTAATTCAAACTATAGCTATGTTAGCTAATTAACTAGTATGTATTTGCTTATCCGCGTAATTTTCCCTTCTAAAAAGGGGATTTTGCATATAGCCATTCAAAAAAAACTTAATTATGCTCCATAACTACAGTTTGCTGATTACGATTCGTAGCTACATGTTAGATGGAGGATAGAGGCGAGTGAGATTGGGAGAGGGAGGAGAGAGACGAGTGAGAGAGGGCAGAGAGTGGAGAGAGGCGAACTGTAGTATGTATATTTGTCGAATTGTATATGTATATCTATCAAATTATTGTATATATGTAACTGGTATACATATGTATTTGTGTATCTGTCGAGCAAGATTGGGAGAGGGAGGAGAGAGGTGAGTGAGATTGGGAGAGAGATGAGAGAGACGAACTGTATATGTATATATGTCAGATAATTGTATATATGTAATTGGTATACATATGTATTTGTATATCTGGTGAGCGAGATTGGGAGAGAGAGAAGGGCGAGATAGGGCAGAGAGGATAATTGTTGTTGTTGTATATCTGTCATATAATTGTATGTATACAAATGTATAATTTGTATTTGTATATGTACAAGCGACGTAATTACAGTTAAAAGTAAGTTGTGAGTCGTAATTAATTTAAATTATAGCTATGTTAGTTAATTAACTTGTATATGTTTGCTTATCTGCGTAATTTTCCATTCTAAAAAAATAGTTATTTTTTTAAAAGATTTTTTCAAAAATAATAATTTGATATTCTCATTTGATACAAAATTAGGCGAAATAAACTTTTTTGATGATCTCCATTTTTTCCCGAATAATCCTTACCTGCTTTGGAGAGTATATAATGTGTATAATAAATGTATATATAGTGTGTATAATATTCATTTTGGCTACAATATGTCTTTTGAATTTTAGCTAATTGTCAATATTTCATCAGAACTTATGTATTGCCCCAAAAATATTTTCTTAAACTTTGTGCTGGCCCATAGAAAGGAGTATTAATTAACCATGTAAAAAGTTTTTTTTTTTTCATAAACTAGATATTGCATTAATTATGCAGCTTTTATTACCAAAAATAAGACTATTTTTCCCCCGTAAATGTTTTGAACTTACCTATATAATTTTTTTTTTGCGTGTGTGATGTAAAAAAAAGAAAAGGAAACTTTAGTAATCAAACGTACGTGTAGGTAAACAGCGTATTTAATGAAAGGATGGGCATCATAAAAAGAATTTAAAGCTTTTTAAATCTATATTTAATTAATGTACATAATAAAATTAAAGACGCATAGACTTTATAACAAATTCTTAAATACTTTAAACAAATTCGAAACTAGTGTTTAAAAACTATTACGATAATGAATCAAGATTAAAAGGTCTATATGCAAAATTAATAGAGAATAAAAAAAGATAGTGAAACTAATTAACTATATATTTAACTCATACAATATTTAAATAACAATCATAAACGGACTAGAATACTTTAGCTATACTTATATTAAAATTTACATTAATTTGATCAAAGATGAAATAATTAAAAAAAAATCAGGTCCTAAAAAACAAAATAAATACGCGTTTCTAAAAGTTACTATATTTTGTTTAATATTTTAGGCAGTTTTTTTTCATTAACCATTTACAATAAAAAATTGGAAAGCTTAATTTTGCATGTATATATATCTTCTCTTTACTACACTCATATATCGATTTACTTCTTTCTATCAAAATTTTGTTATTTAGGTTGTTCATTGTTATAGTTATGACGATTCTTTCATATGATTCTAGCACGGAGAATATATGATACTTGTAATATATAGAGTATTATTTTTGCCGCCATTTATATTGTTTGTAATTGGTGAGATCATAAGAAATTGTTAAAGTTGTTTGGGAAATCAAATAGGAATTAAATAAATTCATGATAAGTTGTAGGTTTGTAGTCTTGGAGCGGCAGTTGCTCCACAAAACTTCAAAAGGACTTTCAATATAATATTAGTAGTTGGATGAACCACGAGGGTCGCTCAGATGGTAAGTGCTAGGAATTTACATAGACTATAGTTGGTTTGATTTTTTTTTTTCATTAAAAAATAACTAAATCAATTATGTTGATTTATTAAATCTACAAACTAACAAAAAAATTGGTTCTCTTTTCGATTTTAGATGGTTCTTTTTTTTTTTTTTTTGGTTATTTTACAATTATATCGTGATTGAAAAAGAGATTAAATTGAAAAGGTTATTCTCTTTGATCGTGTGATTTAATGAAGAACTTGAAGTTCCAATTGATGAGGCATCTGATTCTCAAGTCACTTGAATAAGGAGAATTGAAAAAAAGAAAAGAAAAGATGTACAATAACATCCCAAAGACGACGTGTTAGGAAAATATATCAAAAACTCACGAAAAGAAAGGTCATGAGTACTTTGGAAAAAAATAAAATCGATTCGATTCGGCTTGAAGGTGTGGCCTATACACCCCAGTAAGCGCCCACCAACTTTAACCTTATGGTAGTGGATTTGCGTCACTAAGAATGCAAAAGACTAGAGTCGAGAATCTTAGAAAGGAGTAAAAATACAATAAAAATAAAATATGAAGATAACATTATTTCTGGTAACAAATTAATGTTTTCTTTGCATAAATGTCAAAAACGTCCTTGATTAAAACCTTTCTATGTTCCACTTGGGATATATATAGTTTATAAAAGACATAGGAATAATTGGCTCTTGGATTGTACTTGTTTTTTTGTCTTTTGAACAAAGGAATTAAGGGGTTTTAATTTGAAGTACATAAATATATAGTTCATGTTGTAGTGTAAAAAGACATGCATTTATATAGAGCTTTTAAAATCTATATTTAGATAATAATGTACATAATATTATTTTTTTTTTTTAAAAAAAGACAGAGACAATTTATAAAAAATTCCTAAATACTCTTATCAGTGTTTTAAATATATCCAAAATTAGTGTTTAGAAACTATTACGTTAATGAAAATCAAGATTAAAAAGTCTATATGCAAAATTAATAAAGAATAAAAGAGATGATGAAACTAATTAACTACATATTTAACTCACACATATTTAAATAATAACAATCATAAATGGACTACCTTGAATTTACTTAAATTAAAATTAAAATTAATTTGATCATGCTTGAAAATAATAAAAACTTTTCAGGTTTGAAAATAAACTAAAATTACACGTTTCTAAAAGTTACCATATTTGGTATCTTGGTTTATTAGTTTAGGAAACTTTTTCATAAACCATTTCCAAAAAAAATAATAGGAAAGCGTAATTTTTCTACGTATATACTCTATCTTCTCTTCGATCAACGTTCCTTTTATCAAAATTCAGCTTTTATTCATTGTTACGTTACATTATGAACACAGAGAAGGATAAGATGTTGGAAAAGTCCCAACAACAACTTCTTCGTGCTGCAATGTTGAAGAAGCGCTATGCACATATAATCGTGAAGTCCCAACAACAAGTTCTTGGCGATGCGTATGATGAGGAAGAGATGAAGAACAAGGCTGCATTGTGGGATAAGCAATTGCAAGAAGAGAAAGCCAATTCGAAGAGGGAAAGAGATAAAGATAGAAAGGCAGCGAGGATCGCCATTCAAAGCATCAAAAGAACCGTTAGTTTTGGCGATGATCTTCAAGCCGAAAGAGATTTCTTGACCATCATTGGGTGCAGGAGCCGTTGGTAAGTGTTTGATGAAACGTGAATTCTTTTTTTGTTCGATTCTACTTCGTTTTCAAAAATAATAATAATTTGTTTTTGTGTTTTTGTTTTACGTTCTTCTTTTTTTTAAAAAAAATGTTAGTTGTGTTAGTTTTTCTACTTAGTTTTCCAAAAAAAAAAAAAAGGGTTTTGTGTTTTTGTTTTACGTTCTTCTAAAAAAAAATGTTGGTTGTGTTAGTTGTTTCTACTATATTTTCAAAAAAAACAAAAAAATATTTTGGTTTTTATGATGTTTATATACTTTGGTTTTCAAAAAAAAAAAGAAAAAGTTTGTGTTTTATAGTTCTATTTTTTTTTTTTTTTTTTAAAGTTTGCGTTGTTTTCTAGTAATTAGTTTAGAAATACATGGTAGTATTTCATATGAACTAATGTCAAATTAGGTTGAAGTGGAAGGATGCTTATAAGGGTTAGATTAACTAGGCTTTGATATATATATATATATGTTAAGTTGTGATATAGACACAATATGGTATATAGCTTTCAGACACGAATTTCTTTTGAATGGTTGAATTAACGTGATAAACCTTTTCCGTAAATCTTAGTATATATACTATACTTGTGTAGTGGATTTAGGTATGAACTTCTGTTGTGTGTATCGGACAATCTGTTGGAGGTTATTACACACACAACACGTTCTCAACCCCAAGTCTATGTGATGGTTTAGTGCTGCACTTGTTAGGATTGCTGTCATGGGTGAAGTAGAAGCCTACCCTGCTTTACTACCTCCGCTACAGTCTGAAGAAGGTTTTAGTTTTAGATTCGAAGTTAGTGCCTTGTGATTGGATATAGAGTTGATAATATAGATCAATTATTGGTGAGGGAGTGAATAACGCAATTAAAAGGACAGGCAATGAGCCATGAACTTACAATATATCTAGGGTAATGGAAATGCATATGAGCTAAATGCTAAATCTATCAAAAAGTATATCACAACAGACGAACATGAGCTTAAATATATCTATTCTGTGTGAATACTATGCACCAATTGACCCGTTATGTCCTATGTTGCGTATCCCCGGGTCCTAGTGAGTGAGCCGGTTGGAGTCTCACGAGTTCCTCCAAGTAATTGAGGACTATATTTCTACTGTTAAACTAGGATCTTGGTTACTTAACGGAAGGTCGAAGACTAATGCCTTTGAAGGACTTTTTCAAAATATCCACGCTCAATCTCAGCTGGGGTTAGGTCATACCTAATTCGTGATAGTAGTAATATACTCGTGCAGTACCCTTCATTAGACTTGATCCTCTTCTCCCCGTCACACATTCCGAGACAGAAAGTTGACACATTTCAGTTGGTCTAGCCTAATCCAATGCCTTGCTATGGAATATCGAAGATTCTAAAAAAAATTCAAAATATTTTTCAATCGTTAATTCAATTGTTCAAGGTAACGTGACTGTGCTAAGTAGGTGACTTGTCTATGATCGTAAAGTGATGGCAGGTCATGCTGATCCATACCAAAAAGAAGTCTTTTAACTCCGCCTGTGTTTTGTTTGTAATGTAACACAGCCGGTCCCAAGCCCGGATAAAGGAGGAGGGTTTATTGTTTCTATTGAGAAGTCAAGTCGGATCCTTGATACAAAACCATCCTGGAGAACGCTTGTGCAAGTATGTTTTTATTCTACTATTATATGTAGCTAGTTAGTTAGTGTAATTAGTGTGTGAAGGTAGCTAGTTATATCAAATTAATACAACTTAGGTACCTTCCTTTGTATTTGTTTATCCATCTTGTAGTTGTAAGGAAATAGCTATGAAATAACCAAATAAAAATTAAAGATGTATTTATAAGCTATGGCATGTTGAGCGATTTTGGCTTCACTGTTTTTGTCTGAGTATATAGAGTATTATTTTTGCCGCCATTTACATTATTTGTAGTTGGTGAGATCATAAGAAATTGTTAAAGTTGTATGATGTACTTCTAAATGGTGTTGTGAAATCAATGGGAATTAAACAAATTCATGAGTTTTAGTAGTTCATTACTGTGTTCTGTACTATTCTTATTGTTAATGATATATATATATTTTAGATAATATTCTTGAAACAAAATATTCACATGAATATATTGAGATATTTAACTAATACCATCATACTTCTAATTTTAGGCGTATGATCATCAATTTTAGGTTTGTAGTACGCGCTTGAGAGGGAGTTGCATGTTTTATTAGAATGACATAGAGATCTAAGGTTAGCCAAGCTAAGGGGTGAATAAGAAGATGATGCAAATATTGATATGAGCAAAACGTGACACACGATCGAGGGACTGCATAAATAGCAAGCGCTGAGGATGTACAAGTGAACAAAGTAACTAAGACGGTTTTCATTTGAAGTACCTAAATATATTGTTCATGTTTTGTAGTATAAGAAGACAGTCACTAACTATAGTACTGAGTCTTCATGGGCAAGTTAATCAGATTGAATAATTAATATAGACTTTTTTTTAATGTAATAATGAGTGATAATATATTAATTATCAACAATATTTATTAAAATGAACTGTTAAAGAAATTTTAACACATTTTTTATGTTGATGACTTGGAAAGTAGTATTTTGGTTTGGGAGCATGTGATAAAATTTATTTATTGAATTTTATATGTCCCTACAGATCTAATGATCCACAACTGATCCACCCAAATCCTCTTTTGGTAAAAAGGGTAAGTGAAAAAATATATTTTCTTGACAAAAAGTGATCGGCAATTGTGAATTCAGCCACCAACTGCCACCCGTCAGCTCCGGCGATAATGAGATCCAGACCACCATTGATACGCAGGAGATCGCCTATTCATTATGCTACAGACACCCCCACCTATCAACCTAATGGTACTCTTTTTAATTTTCACCCAATTTTTGAACTTGTCTGCTCTAGATTTTCTGGTTTCTGTTTTCGTATATGGGTTTTTGTTTTCTTGCGTTTTTGGCGTGTTTTCGATCTGGGTTTTGCTTGATATGGGTGTTTGCATACTTTGATGGAAGAAATCAACTTTCTTGATTTCTATTACCGGCTCAAGTTTTGTTTTTTTTGCTGGTAATCTTGTGTTTCTTAGTTCTCTATTACCCCTTTCTCTTCGGCCCAAGTGTTGTTGTGTTTGCTGCATAAATAGTTACAAGATGGGAGTAAAGGTTTAGTCATGAAAATTTGTAGCAGCTAATGCTAAAAATCATTTTTTTTTTTGGTATTACTCAAGTACACTGCTAATGGGAATATACTTCCATATAGGTGATTGGCAAATTTTGACTAGGAAACTTTAAAAGAGGGACTATTGATTAGGAGAAAGGAAAAACTCATTTGCTCGAACAGACGGGGTACCATAAGAGATGAGAGATTTTTTACTTCTTCAACTAGATCTGCTGATCTTAGATATAGTTGCTAGATCTTGATAGGTATTGTGCATCCAAGTGGCCATTATTTGAATCATGTATTGTGTTGTTAATCGTAGAAGCAAAACATACTAAAAAGTACATATAATTTACTGGTTTTGACAAACTATTATGTTGGTCTATTCATTTAATGAGTGACCAAACCAAGTTGGGAGTAGATGAGTTGAGTTGAGTTTTGCACACCTGTTGTTATGCCATTTACAGATATAACCATTGATTAATATATTTTGTGAGATAAAGGAGGTAATTATAGTTGCAATTGAACTTGTGAAATTGAGGAACACCGTCATATTATAGTTATAGAAGAAATTCTTGAAGTGAAGCAGTAACAATTCTGAGATGATGGGATGGAGAAGTGGCAGTGCGTTTG
Source organism: Solanum chiquidenum (assembly GCA_029582725.1). Taxonomy (NCBI): domain Eukaryota; kingdom Viridiplantae; phylum Streptophyta; class Magnoliopsida; order Solanales; family Solanaceae; genus Solanum; species Solanum chiquidenum. Next base: position 2,924 of record JAJOOS010009819.1, on the reverse strand, counting down.
ACAGGGAAGATATAGCTCATTGATGTTATTTTTTAGGATTCCACTTTTGCTTTTGGTATAAATCACACGATCTGCATGTATTGAAGTAATTTCATTCCTTTGTCAGGCCTGTATATGCTTCTTTAATTTTTAGTTCTAAGTTCACTTTGTTAATTACTCTTTTCCTACTAGGTGTGTAAGTTGTATGCTTCTATGTATGCATACTTATACACATTATGATGAGTTATTGAACTTTTACATAACCTGTATCTCACATACTTATATACAACAGGCATAATATATTTAAGTTGGAGTGAAAAATCTGAAACGATAGGGATAATTCTTATAGTTCATAATCACAATTCCAGTACCCTACAACAGGCATAATGTATTTAAGTTGGAGTGAAAAATCTGAAACGATAGGGATAATCCTTAGAGTTCATAATCACAATTCCAGTACCCTTTATATGCTGGCCAGTGATGCTGCGGGTTGTCTCTGATATTACATTTATAAGTAGTGCATGTATAGGTATGGATTCTTCTAGCTAAGATTTTTGTTTCCTTTTTCTTGAGGAAGATGGAGAGTGGAGAGGCTTATTTTTGTAGGTCAGGCTAAATTTAACTTCTGTCACAGTTTTTTGGTTCAGTCTTGATTATCGCAATTGTACTTGCAGTTCTTGACTTCTTGTCCTAAGAGTAAAAATTGTTTTCGGTGATTTTGTCCTCTCTGGTTTTCTCTCTCAATTTCATTTATGTGGGTTCGTCAGTCATCAGGGACCTTTCTTGGAATAAACACATCCTCTTCCTTTTTTGTCTTTTTTAATAAGCAACAATCTTTTATCTGTTGTTGGCATCTTGCTCATTGTTTTTAAGCTGATTGATATGTCTGCATCAAACCGTGAAACCAAGCATGTAAATACATCTCCCCATCTCCTAGCATTCTGCATACGTAACATTAAATTTTGCTGTTTATTATAGGATTTGACCAACATGACCTAGGTAGTGGGGCAAGGAAGACAAAGCACAAGGGAAAAAATGTTGTATGGTCTCCGGTAATGGACAAGTGTTTGATTGAAGCACTTTCTATTCAAGCAAGAAATGGAAATAAAGTTGACAAATGCTTCAATGAAAATGCATATAATGCTGCTTGTGTTGCCGTTAATTCTCATTTCAGCTTGTCCTTAAATAATCAAAAGGTTGTTAATCGTCTTAAGACAATCAAAAAGAGGTACAACACAATCAGGAATATCCTTAGTCAAGAGGGATTCTCTTGGAATTCCAATACAAATACAATAGACTGTGAAGATGATGATCTTTGGAAGAGATACGTTGCTGTAAGTTTTAGCTTGTTATGCCCACTTATTGTTTCGAACTTTGTATTAATTATTTTCTTTGTGTTTTGATGTTTCCCCTTTTCATTTACCTCTCTAAGTTCTCCATAAAACATATTTTTTAAGTCCGTCTGCTAGTTTGATGCCTTTGAATATTATCTAATATGTTATCAGGCACACCCTGATGCTAGGACCTTTCGAGGAAAGCAGATAGCCATGTATGAAGAAATGAAAATAGTATGTGGAAATTATCAAGCTCATAGCCGCTGGGCAAGAATGCCAGGCAAAGTGAACGGAAATCCAGTGATAGAGTGCAAGTATGAACAAGAGTCTGCATCATATCTTTCAGCAAGTTCAGAGCATATGAATGATTCAGATGGAACCGAGACAGAGTCCTCTGCCAAAGAACCAGTATATACTGAAATGCTTGCTAATAATGAAGATGAAGATGAGCCTGAAGCTCAACCCGAGGGGCAAGCTGCAAAACGGACTCGTAGCTCAGAGACACTGCAGGATGCAATGTTGGCGATAGCCTCAAGCATCCGACACCTAGCTGACACAATCGAGCAAAGCAAGTACACCATTGACTCCCCTGCTCTTCTGCAAGCTGTGATGGAAATCGAAGGTCTGGAAGAATCAAAGCAAATGTACGCCTTTGAGTTTTTGAATGAGGACCCTACCAAAACCAGAGCCTTCATGGCATACAATAGAAGACTCAGACGAATATATTTGTTTCGACTGTTTGGATGGTGGAGATAATGTTTAGATGATCTGTTCTACTCTCTTTTTGATGGATGAGTCCATTATATTTAGTCTTTCCAAATTTTGTTGTGGAGTATTCACTGAAGAGAATGCTGTCCATACACAAGAAGTGTACCCATATGTATTCAAAGCTGACACAGAATTGTATAGGAATGTTGTACTATGATCCTTGTGTTGCTTAACTCAAAACATTTTATCAAATAACTTGCAACTTTGTACCACAAAAGATGTGGTGCCTTTTTGTTATGAAGAAATTTCCTTTTTCACTGGACCACTGGATTTCACTTGTGATGTGTACCATTTAATATATTCCAACACTTTTTGGGCATCTTTTTTTGGCATAATACATTGGCAGCTCCCTTCACTTGTCATTTAGATACTTAGACTATGACTTGTCAGAGCACTTAAACACATACTAAAGTGTTTCTATTGCACACTTTCCAGTTTAAATTTTGGAAAAACTTTTAATTTGCGTATGTTCTCGAACGTCTATTAGGTAATTAAGTTAACCACATAAATATGTTTGAGTATACACATTGATGTCAATTAGGTTTACGGCTTCTTGATACTTATAACTAAAAAAAATTGAAATATTTTAAATGGTTAATTTATCTACTTATGGACACTTGGAAACATGCACATACATGCTAAAACAAATTCAAAATTTTGAAATGAAAGTGTCTTAACTAGAACACTTGAGTATTTGTGCAGGTGTTCAATTAAAAATAAAGCGTAGTTATAGTATTTAAATGAAATTTGCTAGCAAAATTAATTAAGAGGCCTATTTCTTCCTTTCCTAATTATAAGTTAGTATGCTAGTTAATTTCATTACTTGTGAACTCCTACTAATTA
>JAJOOS010009818.1:0-43567 GCA_029582725.1 Solanum chiquidenum | reverse complement strand
TAGTTTGTTTAGTTATTTAATAGTTTACAATTTTGTGTTAATTAGTTTGTAGTTAAATTAAATAGTGTATAACTAAGTTAATTATTTTATTTCGTTAAAATTAAGAAGCTCATTAATTAATTTATATTAATTCGTCCTATTTAATTATTAGTCAAATTTACTGATTAACTCAATTTGATTAAGTCTTTAATTCATTTTGGCTATAATTGCAATCTAATGGCCAATTTATCCATTTAAAATCTGACCACATTTTCAATTCTACCCTTGTATCCATTTTGCCTTCATCTTAGCAAGATTTGGACCAATCCTCAGGCCCAATACAGCAATACAATACAATCAGTAACCCAGCAAACATACAATACACCATCAACACCTTACAACAAACAACTACAACAGCCCACACCAAAACTGCCAGCCCACTCCAACTATACATACAATACATACAACGATTATAACGAAAACAACCAGACCCAAACCCCTGTACTCTCGTCTTCTCCACGCGTAAAGCGAAGCGAACCCGGAAACCAATCGCAAAATCGATACAGCAGCAGCCCCAACGATCCCTCACGCGTGAACCACTTCAGCGAGTGAATCAATTCCAACTCCAACGTACACAGGAGCAGTGCTGCAATTTTCCTTGTCTTCTTCTTCTTCCCGTCCCTGTCAAATCTGTACAATCGCAGCAGGCAGAGGCACGCGTCTGTCTCCCTTTCCACTTTCGGAATGAAGTTGAAGCTGCAGAAAAAAGGTGTTCGTCCCAAATTGTGAAAGATTATTGAGTTTTGAATTTTTGAATGGGCCTCGTTTCTGCCCGTTTATTTTTCATCTGTTGGCCCCTCCAATGTCTACCCGAGTTTTATTTTATATATGCTTCTTTTGTTCACTGCTGAATAAGGGGATTTTTTTTTGAGAAAAAATATAGGGAAAGGTTAGAAAGAGTGGAAGGATTTGCAGAGAAAAAAAAGGAATTTACAAGCTAAAAAGATTACTTCAAAATAGACCTACAGATTTTCTTCGCTTTCCTCTTTTTATTGGTCGTGGTTTGCAGAGGTTCACAGTGGTCCATTGAAATCTGAAAGCTCGCTCCGTTCGAGTTCGTCGTCCTAGTATCGCTGCCCAGAGGAAGGTAATACGTCTTTTCTCAATAGTACTCCCTTCGTCTCTTTTCCTTTTCGAGTTGACATTTCCGATATCAAAAATACGTAGTCACTGGCCGTTTGTCTATTAAATGCTAGCTGGGTGGTGATTTAGTAAAGTGAGTGGGTTCTTGGCTGATTTTTGTAGTTCCCTAGCTGAAATTTCCTTTCTTTTTGTTGGTTTTGGATTTGAATCAGCTGGTTATGATTTTTTATTCTAAGCACGTTCTAAATAGCCGGCTGTTGTCGGGTATTCCGATAGATATAAGAGTCTTAGTAGCTAGCTAGTGTGATAGGTTCTCGTGGTATCTTCTTGTCCCCCTTTTTTTTATTTCAAGCGGAGCTAAGGTTTGAGCTATTTTCAAGTTCATTTGGTCTAACATCGGATATTCTGTACATTTTGCTTATTACTGGCAGTAAGTGCCGTCTTGAGTGCACTTAGCTCTTTGTGTTAGTGTAATCTTCTTTCGTTTTGTTTTCTTCTAATCATGACAGCAAGTAGGGGTCGAATGTTAGTAAAATTTTACTTAGTATGCTGTGGTGTCGGTTTGACTCATCAATTTATTGTCTTGATTGCATAGTAATTTAGTTGGCTTTGCTCTTAACAGTTTGACGTTTTGATTAAGATATGGACAGCATGAGTTGTGACACTTGATTTTTCCACTACTTTTTTTTTTACTTTGAGTTAATACAATATGAAGGTAGTTGCTATTTGGGGACTTGCCTCTGTTCTTCCCCTTGATTACATCTTGTTGACATTGATCTAGCTTAGATTTAACTCGTGAACCATGCTAATATTTGAAGTTCCCATAATTGGTATCTATGAGTCATGACTTATTAAGTGTAATAAAAAACTTTTTACCAAGAACGGTTTCCCCTTTACAGTTTGTATGAATGCAGGGTAGTGTCTTCTTCTAATTGATGGTTGTTTTTAGGGTGCTAGCATTACTTGCTACTTTACTGATTCCAAGGAATATATGTTTGCTATAATGTAGAAAGCCTGTTGCTAGTCCTTTTTCATCATAAAGGCACATGTACATGCTTTTCCTCATCATTCCCTATCTATGATAAAATGATTGATCGATTACACAATACTTTGATATGTTAATTCAATGTGATTCTCTTCTATGTTTTGGTTCGCTTATTTGATTAGGTTGGTATTAAAATGCTTTAAATGTATTCTTCTCTCAAGTCACTAATTTTTTTTTTTTGAATTCACTAACGTGTTTCCCCTTTTCTCTGTCAAATATGAATCCCAATTGAGTCCATGAGGACTCCACTTTCTATCCTTGCATTTCGGGGCCTTGCGGGCTCAATGCTTTCTCTATCGAGTCCAAAACAGCCGATGAATAGGGACAAAAAATGATAAATATGGGGTCGGAAAATCAAATTCAGATTCCGAAAGGTTGAAAATAGGCTGAGATGCAGCCTGTATACATAGATATACAGCGGAATATACTGATATACAGGGTAAAACGCAGCAGCCACAGATCAAAAAATGAAGGATGGGGTCGGAAGCTGAAATACATGTCCTAGAATCTCAGAAAAATGGGATGTATACATCCGATATACACGGATATACAACGGATATATACAAAAATGGGTTTAGGATTAAACCCCAAATTTTCAGCGAATTTGGCCCAAAAGGAGGCCCAAATTCAATTTCTCCCTACTCTTTAATTATTTAATTATGATTATTTATTGTTTATTGTGTGTTGACTCTAACTTTTAAATTGTTAACTAACCTAATCAAATTCCCCAAACGATAAGTTATTTTCTTCGTATTGGCTTACTTTTAATACATTCTTCTCTTTGTTGTTTTTGTATTCATTTATCTTACTAATCAAATATATTGGCCATATTTTATTTTAATGAAATCTTTTGTTCTTTAAAAAGATATGTTTTGAATGCTTCTTCCATTAATCATTTTGCTTATTTAAATGGTTTTAAGTTAACACTTTTCTCAAATGAACCAAAAAAATAAAAATAAATAAATAAAAATAAAATAAAATTGTGTGTGTTCTCTTTTTACCAATTGATTTAAAATGGTTTCATGCTTCAATTTATTAAATTGGTTCAAATTATTATTTTAAAAAAAATGAATTAAATAAATTTTAATTAATCTAGTTTTATTAAAATTCTAATCACTCGTATCACAAGCCAAATGTGTCATTTTGAATTCTTTTCTCTAAAAACAGAAAATGTGTCGTTTATCTAATTATTTTCTCAAAAATTAATTAAATATTGTAATTTATTTAAATATTCCTATGTTAAATTTCTCAAAATTAGTCAAATCATTTTAAGTCAAATTGTCGATCAACCGCAAGTTATCGGGCATACCGAGGGCCTAACACCTTCTCGGAATGTACATCGAACTTCGAACCCTTTTATTTTCAATTGATTTTATCTGTTTAAATCTTTTGAAAACCTTGTAGTTTTTTCTTGATTTTTTACTAAAAATTAAGTGGCGACTCTGTTCTTTTGGAAATTCGGTTTTTTTTAAACCATAAGTTTAATCGATTTTTCGAAAACTCAGTCATTTTTTCTTTTATATGTATTTTTAAATAAAACAGATTATAGTTTTGAACTAAGTCTTGAAGAAGTAAGTATGAGAATGAGAAGAGTTGTATTTCTTCTTTAAAAAATGAGTATAAGGGAACTAAGTATTCCCAAGTGTAACACTTTTACATTTTAAAAGAGAGAAATGACGATTTCTAAATGAGTTATGAGTTTAGAGATGTTTTCAGAGTACTACCTCTTTTAAGAGGATCTTTTGAGTAATTACCTCAAATTGAGAAAGAGTTATGTTTTATACATTTGAGCATGAGTTTATATTATTGAGATTAGTATTAAGCACCGATACAGAGATGAGTTCAGACAACTCACATTCCTCATAAATCATGTAGTCAACATGGGTAAAGAGTTGTACTTTTTAGACGATTCCTTATTGCTTTTAAGAATAGCTTAGTGGATCCACTTAGTTGAGGTGTTCTATACCCCCGAAAAGGTATAGGACAGTTCTAACAACGTGGGTGAGACACTGTATCATCACATATCTCATAGTGATGGTTGTCGATTAGAGAATCTCTCAAATAAGAGTAAATAATATGTTACTGTATTTTTATACATTTTGAGTTGATAACTACTATTTTAAAAGCTTTAAATGTTGCATCTCTTATTATTTCTTTCATGTTGGAGTTGAGGTGAGGTGAGTATTGTCTTCCCATGTTACCAGTTCAGTTATCTATGTTTCAGTTTTTCCCCTTACATGCTCGTACATTCAATGTACTGACGTCATTCGACCTGCATCTTATTTATGATGCATGTTTTCAGGGTCATCAACCGGCGCCTCGTTGATACCATTTGTACTTCAGCTAACTTTGGTGAGCCTCCTTGCTTTGGAGGACTCCACGTTTATATTTTTGTCTTATTAAGTTGTCGAGGGTCCTGTCCCGATATCTATCTTAGTATTTAGAGGCTTCATAGATAGTAAGAAGTTGAGGAGTCTCCCACTATTTCCCTTGTTAATGTTTTGAGACTTTGAGTCACTTATTGATGTTTATATAAGCATTTTCATATATTTACTGAGTTGAGTTATTGTTGAGATATTTTAAGTTAATCTTTGCATTTGGAGTTCCCCTTTTTGCTTGAGTAAGTCTTCCGCTAAGTAGTCAGTCAGACCAATGGTTCGTTTGGGGACCAGTAATGGTTCTCGAGTGTTGGCCATATACAGAGTGTAGGCTCTTGACATGACAATCAAGCGACTTCAATGTCTTCGCTATAGCGAAGCTAAACAATTCTTTTCAACTTGTTCATTTTTTTACTTTTGCCAATTCTCAATTCGTAGAGACCTATACAAATATATTATGATCTTATACAACTATAACAACGAAATAAATCTATTACAATAATACTTTTTTTAATCCAAACGAGCAAAGGGCTCAAAATTTATAGCTCAACAAAATATGTACATAAAAAAAGCTAAAAAGGCTGATGGATTAAGACCCAAATCCCACCAAATTAGCCTAACAAAATAAAATAAAATAGAGCAACTTTCACATATAGCTAACATAAAAATTATATTTGTATGTTATAACTATAGTTTGCATAATTGCGCTCCATAACAAATTTTATGTTTGCTATGGAGCTTTTGATTTGTATAATTCGCTACAAACATCCAATTTAATACAAATTATTCAGTTTTGTATAAATTCATTTATACATTGTAATTTGTATAATAAGATCTGTATTTGTATAATTATAAGTGTAGAGGACCAAAATATATGTATTTGTATTTGTATATACACTTTTCTCTCGCTTTATACAAATACAAACGTATTTTGTACATTTTATACCGAAATGTATTAAATGACTAATTGTATCCTGAAAATGGCTAATTGTATATCGAATCAAATGGCAAAAAAAGGCTGCGACTTACAATTAAAATAAACTATGGATATAACATTTAATTTGAATTAATAGTTTGCTATTTCATACAATTTTTCCAACAAAATAAGACAACCAAAAAACCTGCAAAACTAAAAGGAAAGAAAACAAAGAGGAAATGAAATGATATGGGCAAAAGAGGAAATACCAAGAACAATAACTTTTTGATCTACCACGCCAGAGATATATGCAAGATCATAACTGAAGTTGTTAATCGATGGTAAGCTGACCGCTTTATAAATCGAGAAGGTAACTCTTGGTGAACATATTTTCGTCACTATTCTGAAACTTCAATAGTTAGCTAGATCTAACTTGAATCATTCCTAAAATGCAAACTTAAGCTGATTTCCTGGTTCAAATCCAAGTTTAGCGGTTTCTAAGCTCTCACTAGACGTTGCGTAATCGAAATCCAAGATGAAGTTGAACTTAATCAACTTATCTATATGAAGTAAACGATGACTCAAAGATATTTCTTGTTGTTTCTCTACAAAACTGAAGACATAACTCAGTTAATTTTAATTGATTTTTGTTCAAACAAAAAATTTACAATGAAATGAAGCAAATACAAGACTAATATCACCATTAGTAAATTTGTTATTTGTACATCGATCAAATAAAATCAATCAAAAAAGATGGCTACATGTAGTTTGAAGTTTTGTTGTATTAACTCATTGCTTATGATTATTATGTGATTTATTTGCCCGCCCCTTTGACAATTTAAAAATTACTATTTCTGAATGTGTTGAACCTTAGTTATGAGATTTTTTTCTTGTCGATGTTTAGTAATCTTCTAGCCTGCAATGATAACTCTTGAAAATAATTGTATTATCTAACACCATCTTGAATAGCTGTAGTTGTTGCACACAAGATATTAGTTAGCCCTAATATTTTTTTGCTTCAGCATATATCAAATTCCCATTAGCATCTCTCAAACAAAAAGCTGCAGAGCTCTCTCATGGGTTACCTTTACTTGTGTTGAGATTGATTACAACTTAGTCCTTAATCTAATTAGTAATTAGTCGACAAGTTGATTAGTAGTTAGTTATTACTGTTCATTACTGTTAATGGTTGGTTAACACTGTTCAGAGTTAGTTACTATGTTTGTTAGAATAGTTTGTTGAGATGATTCTCTTTTATCTGTATATATTGTAAAGAATCAGTTGAGATTAATTCAACAATTCAGTTTCCCCAATTCTTCAATCAGTCTCAAAACTCTTTCTTCTCCATCTCTCTGTTTCTCGAAGCTTCATCAATGGTGAACTGAGATTCACCCTAGCTTTCCTGAAACTTAACATGGTATCAAAGTCGTAAGGTTCTTCTTTCCGCATCTATCGTCTTTTTCTTCATTTTCCTTCTATTCTCTGTCATCGTTGATCTCCAGTAGTCATGGCTCCAAATCTCGATTAGGAAAATGCACCACCAGCTCAAGTTCAGGATCTACCAGTTCTATCCACCATTGCTTTCTACATGCATCCATCTGAGAATGCTGGATCTTCGATCGTTCCAGTTCTCTTTGATGGATCAGGTTATCGCTCTTGGAGACGAGGAGTTCTCAGAGCATTATCGGTGAAAAATAAGACATGATTTATCCATGGAAAAATCGTGAAACCACATCCAGATTTAGCCAATTTTGCCCAGTGGGAACGATGTGATGATATGATCACTTCGTGGCTTCTCAATTCACTCTCAAAGGATCTCGCTGATAGCTTGCAATATGTTAACAATGCTTTCCTTCATGGAGATCTATCTGAAGAAGTTTACATGACCATACCTCAGGGATTGCTAGTAGATGATTCAGAAATGTGTTGCAAGCTCAAAAAGTCTCTATATGGTCTCAAACAAGCAAGTAGGCAATGGTATGATAAGCTAGCTCAGGTTCTTTTCTCAAGAGGGTACACTCACTCAGATAGTGATTATTCCTTATTTTTCAGAAAGACTGGTACTTCCCTTGTATTTGTAGCTGTCTATGTTGATGATATAGTATTGACAGGAACTGATGTTGGTGAGATTAGTTCTCTGAGATGTTTTCTTCATGATAAATTCAAGATAAAAGATCTAGGGAAGCTCCATTATTTTCTGGGATTAGAGATACTTTACAAGGAAACTGGAGTTTTGATTTCACAAAGGAAATTTACTATTGATTTGTTGAAAGAGTTTGACTGTTCCTCATGTAGACCAATTATGTCTCCTCTTGAGTCCACAGTTAAACTAAAGGCCAATGAGGGGGTACTACTGAAGGATCCTACGCACTACAGAAAGCTGAACTTCTTGACACATACCAGGATAGATATATCATTCAGTGTCCAGCATCTTAGCCAGTTTCTCCAATCTCCTAGGGAACCACATCTTCAAGCTGCATATCATGTTTTGAGGTATCTCATGAGTGATCCTTGTCTATGGATTTTCTTATCCAATGACAAGAACTGCACTGTCACTGCCTACTGTGATTCAGATTGGGTTGCATGCCCTGATTCTAGAAGGTCGGTGAGTGGCTACATTGTGTTGATGGGAGACAGTCCTATTTGTTGGAAATCTAAGAAGCAAACAACCATCTCTTTGTCCTCAGCAGAAGCTGAATATAGAGTTGTCCGGAAAGTAGTTGGAGAATTGGTATGGCTGGAAAGATTGATGACTGAATTACATGTACCATGTAATCTACCTATTCATGTGTTCTGTGACAGCCAGACAACTGTTTATATTGCAAGAAATCCTGTGTTTCATGAGAGAACAAAGCATATTGAAGTGGATTGCCATTTTGTTAGGGAAAAATTGCAGGAAGGTCTTATTGAACTTCACCATATACCAACTGAGGAACAATTAGCTGATGTTCTGACCAAGCCCTTACCAAGCTCAAAGCATTCTATCATTTTGCACAAGTTGGCTGTAAGCTACTCACCTCCAACTTGAGGGGGGGTGTTGAGATTGATTACAACTTAGTCCTTAATCTAATTAGTGATTAGTCGACACGTTAATTAGTAATTAGTTATTACTGTTCATTATTGTTAATGGTTGGTTAACACTGTTCAGAGTTAGTTACTATGTTTGTTAGAATAGTTTGTTGAGATGGTTCTCTTTTATCTGTATATATTGTAAAGAATCAGTTGAGATTAATTCAACAATTCAGTTTCCCCAATTCTTCAATCAGTCTCAGAACTCTTTCTTCTCCATCTCTCTGTTTCTCGAAGCTTCATCAATGGTGAACTGAGATTCACCATAGCTTTCCTGAAACTTAACAGCTTGCCCCATCAGTATTACATTTAAACCATCCAGCATCAGGTTTCATCCACCTTACCAACTGTGACCTAATTAAAGGTCTATATTGCTCAAGATGATGAATCAGTTGAGGCCACTGATTTGGTATTTCTTTCATCCAAGGGTATTTCAACTTCACTAATTGTAACATCTCGCTCATTGAAAGGACTAGAAAGAAGTTTAAATTTTTTGGAAATAGTCATTTTTGGAAAGAATAAAAATCTGGAAAATTTGTTAAGTATGTTAAGTTTGAGTTTTTGGTTAACTTCAAATGACCATAACTCCTAGCTCAAGATGAGTTAGGTGTGCTTCCAGATATCGTAGGAAATATCTTGGAATAATATTTTCAACGCCGCTAAGTTTACTCAATTCTGAGTTCGTATGAGTGAGATATGCCCATTTGAAGTTGGGTTGTTCAAATAAGAAAAGTTTAATCCGGATTTTTTGAAGGGCATTATGGTCTTTTCCATGCCCCATGACTTAATTTTGTTTTTTGGTAATTAATTGGGGTCTAAACTGATAGGATTCAGTTTACGCTTTTATCAAAATGAGTCAGGGTTTTGAGAGAAGAGAAAAGAAGAGGAGAAGAAGCAAGGATTCATCGATTTCCTGAGGAAGTGAGTGTGGATTTCGCCAAGGATTTAATCCTACGAGGTATTTGAGTTCACACAACGTTGAGTTCGTTCACCCACGCGCCAAACATGTTTAATTCAACATGAATTTGTCCTAAAAGTTGAAAGTTTGAATGTTCTTGAATTTACTTTTGTTCTTGAATTTGTGATGAGATTGAGGAGTTCTTGAGAGTTTAAGGTCGATTTTAGAGTTGTGTTTTATTAGATTATTGTGTACATATGATGGGTATCTGAATCTAAAGAGAATTGGAGAAAAAGAATTGAATTTAGGTAAATTGGGACTGGAAAACGAAGAAGGAACAAGTCAGGAAAATCTGGGTACCAGGTCCGCGTTGCGGACCTGTTCCTCAGATTTCAAAAAAAATCCTCCCTCGCGTCACGGAGCGGTTACGGACCGTTCTACTTCAAAAATTATTTTTGCGACCAAAAATTTAAATACATCTCCGCGTCGCGGACCAGCTTTCAGACAGTGATTTCTTGATCTTTTCTCGTGTTTAACTATCTAAAAGCACTCCTAAACATCATGAGATTTTTCCTATCACAAATCTAAATCCTTGAATCTATAATTCAATTCAAGGATTAGTTAAGAGTCAAGTCAAGAGAAGTTCATAGAGTCTTCCAAAAGTCTTTTACAAATAATTTAACCTTATTTTAAGACTTGAGTTTTGAGTTGAGTAAAAAGTAAAGTTGAAGTTCATTTCTTCAAAGTATATGGGGATTATGTATTCCCAAAGAGTTTAAAATGTTTTCACATTTAAACAAGAAAAGGAAACCTTGATTTTCAAAGAGCCTTTGAGCTAGTTTTTAGAAAAGAGTAAGTGCTTTCATAATTAAGCAAGAGAGGAAACTTTGATTTCCAAGATAGCCTTTAAGCTAAGTTTTTGAGAAATTATCTCAAACCATAGAAAGAAGTATATTTTTAAACATAAGATCTAGTATTATATTTTTTTTGGGAGTAGTATTGAGTACCGATATGGGGGAGAGTTCAGACAACTCACAGCCTCCATAAACCATGTAGCCATCATGGGTAGAAAATGGTCAAACTTTTTAGATGATTCCTTTAGTGCTTTTTAGCATAGACTAGTGGATCCACTTAGTAGTTCAGGTTCTGTACCCTCAGCAAGGTATAAGACGGCCCTGGCAGCGTGAGACAAAGCGTTGTATCATCACAATAGCTCTTACGTGATGGTTGTCGGTTAGAGAAACTCCCACATAAGTAATTATATTCTTATATACACAGTTTATTGTATTTTTACATGCATTTCAGAGTTATATGTATCTTTGCATACACACAGTTGACATCATATTTTAAACAACTTTTTTTTATATTGCACTTATTGTAAACTGCTTTATATTGAAATGAGTTCAGTTATGTTGAGTTGAGTTGAGCCAGGTAAGTTCTTCAGTTCCTTTCAAGCTTATGTTTTGTTTTAGAATTCCCCTCGCATACTTGTATATTTAATGTACTGATGCCATTTGGCCTGCATCTTATTATGATGCTGACACAGGTAACCAGGATCATCATCCAGCGCCTCGTTGATCCAGTTGAGCATTCAGAGTTAGTTGGTGAGCCTCATTTCTTTCCAGAGGGCTCCTTTGTTATCATTTACTTTTTAGTATTTCATTTGTGAGGATGATCGGGGGTCTTGTACCGACATCTATCTCAGTTGTTTTAGAGGCTTCATAGACAGTCAGATGTTCGTCATGTAGTCTTTTCATTGTCATTATCTTATGTTAAGACTTGAGTTGCCATTTTGGCCAAGTTGGATGTTGACTCTTAAACATTCTAAGTTATTTTATTTAACAATTGAGTAAGTGCATTTGATCATTGTAATAATGCTTAGAGTCTTCTGCTGAGTAAGTAAAGTCAGGTCAAGGGTTCGCTTGAGGTCAGCAATGAATCTCGAGTGCCAGTCCCGCCCAAGATGTAGGCTCGGGGCGTAACACTAATTTCACCAGATTATTGTTATCTCTTGAATAATCTTCACACTAGTCATAGTTCCTTCGTGTTGAATAACAACATTTCTTCTTTTCCATAGCTGTAAGCCGACAAAGGCAGAGACTGCCTGTAAAATAGGATAAAGCTTAGCACAACTCTTAAAATTCCACCACGTTTAATGGTCTGTTGAATCTGGATTAAAGGACCAAGTAATCCCACTGCTCTAGCATAATAATTTCAGATTGAGGCTGCAAAATCACCAGTAATAAATAAGTGAACAACAATTTCCTCTTGAGCATTTTCACAACATCTACACTTGGAAACTAAATTGATCTTGATTCTTTTCAGCACCCCATCTACTGAAATCTTATATTTTCATACCCTCCACAACAAGAAAGCAATTTTATATAAAACTCCTTTAGCCCAAATATATCATAGTCCTCCATTTGCTGTCCTTTTTGTCTGATTTCCTCCCAAACACTACTAACCATAAATTTATCAGAACTGTTTTTCATCCTCTAAGGATTATATGGAAGATCTGATTTAACATCATAATTCAACACTCTGATACTGTTGCTTTTGGTAATATTCATGAAGCTTGTCTCTGTTCCAACCATTAGGTTGCATGAGAAAACTCAAGTCTTCAGCAATGTTGGCTTTTACAACATCTGAATTAGTAACTTTAATAACACCCAATCTAGTCCAGTTATCCTCCCAAGAGTCTAATACTTTAATACTCCTATAATAAAAAACATTACTCTCATAACAAAAAAATAGCTTACTTCAAAGGATCCTTTAGGGCCTGTTTGGAAGGACAGCCTGATAATTGGATTTGATGTAATTGAGTGTAATTATATTGTCTGTCCTATTTGGTTGGACATGTAATTGGTGTAATTGGCAGGAGTAGTTACACTCTATAATTCACAGGCAGAGGCTGTGATTGCTGGTAATTACTAGCTAATTACTTTTTTTTTTTAATTCTATTTTTATATTTTTGTTTTAATTTTTTTTTTACTTCTATTATTTTAAGTTCTATTTTTATTTTTATTATTATAAAATTTTCTAAAAGTTTATTTTATATTTTATATTATTATATTTTATCTTCTTCTCGTTCTCAACCTTACTTCACGTGATTTTATGTAATTATTTTGTATTATCTATTTCTTTATGCCATGCTTATTTTCTCATTAGCATAATTTTATTAGTATTCTAATTTTTAAATTAAAATAGAATTAATTGTTAAGTAGGGTTATAGACTTACTTTTTCTTTTTAAAAATAAAATAAAATAAATCATATTTATGTATGCTATGTTGAAATTTGTTATAAGAGTATTATGTTAAATTTTTTGTTTTGAATTTATAACTTATGTTATATTTTCAGTTTTATTTATTTTAGTAATATTGAATTTATATTGCAAGTCACTTTTCAATTAGACTTGATAGATTATCTTTTTGTCGAACATTTAATAATTTATGACATTTTATTTATATATTAATCTTTTTATCAAACATTCATTTCACGATGTTCGTAGAAACTTCATACTTTTAGTTTTTATGATTAATTCAATTGAAATATATTAATTTGAAAAAATATAAATCAATATTTTTTTCATAATATTAGTTAAGAACATATGTTTATTAATTAATATATTTTCAAAAAGAATATATATCTTAAATATTTAATTTAATATCATTTATAAAGTTTCTTATTTGTCTAGTATGACTTTTAAATAATTATTTTTTGTTTTTAAAATTTAATATAATTTTATGATTGCAATTGTGCATGCAAACGCACGTGTGTAATTAAACTGTGGCAACCAAACAAGTCAGTGTAATTACTAGATTGTGTAATTACTCGACTGGTAATTACTCCAATACCAATTACCAGGTGACTTTCCAAACAGACCCTTAGTGGAAAATCAACCAAATAATCTAGAGTCAATATTTTTTTTATTTTTTTTGATGACTAGGGAAACCCGCAGCTGCTACCCTTTAGGTGCGCACAGGGTAAAAACCTCACTCCTTTGCAATTGCTCGCAAATCACATAGGAGAGGTAACCCGCACTAGGCAAGCCCGGTGCGACGAGCTCGACCCAGAAGGCAAACCCCTTGCTTTCGCTGGCAAGGGGTTTCGAACTTGAGACCTCCAACATGAAAATCTCATGCCCAAATCAGTGGGTCACCCCGAAGGGTTCTAGAGTCAATATTATTTATTGAGTAATTAATAATAATAAAAATTACATGACATAGATAATGACTATCTTAAATAAAAAATAATGTACTTTTTTTTTATAACGGCTGTTCCAGCTTAGCTTAAACTTCATATATTGCATAGTTTTATCAAATTGAAATTAATAAAATTGTGGTGTCGGGTCTTAGTTCTTGTAGTATAAATCCCCCTACATTTACTGAAATTTTCCCTCTTCTTCCCACCCTACTGTTTCGATTTCGTTTTCCCTCCTCCTTTCTCCATTTTTCATTGATGACCCAGAAGCAGAAAAAAGGAGGAGAAAAATGGTTGGAGTGAATAGTTTTGGGAAAACCATTTGCTCAATTTGCTATGAAGATCTAAACCCTATAATCGAAGATCTTCAAGCCGTTACTATTTGTGGTCATGTTTTTCACGAGCTATGGTTAGCTTCTCCTTTTCTAAATCTATGTGGGTACTCTTATTTCAGCTAATCTTGATTCTAATTGAGATACATAGTTGTTAATAATAAGAATTTTATTGGGTTTCCTTTGCTTAGTTTAAAAATCCCCTTTTTAAAAAAACCCAGAATTGGCATTTTGTTACCCTTGTGCCCATGAGTTCATTCATTGTATTAAATAGATTCGTAATCTCTGGAAAAAATTCTTTTTTTGGGGTTTTTATGACAAGAAATGCTATTTTCAAGCTGCAACACCTAGTGGTCAATGAAGTGTGTTGAGAATTATGAGTTCTGAAGGTCAAATCCCGGTGGAAACAAGAAAATACTAGGGGGTTGTTAGGTACAAGTGATAAGGGATAATAATCTTGAGATAAAATGTATGATTATTGCGTTTGATTAGGGGTATTAGTTAATCGTTAGATTATTTGTGTCACTATTTGTACAACAATGATGTGGTAAGTTATCCTAATATATATGGTGGGATAACTAATCACGTGGGATATTTCAATCCATGAGATAACTTTGTCTATCCCATCCCTGTAACAAATGACCCTTAGGTGATTTCTTTCCATGGTTACCCGGTACTTGTTGCTGTTGTAAGGCAGCGGTACCCTGTGGAATTAGTCGAGGTGCACAGTTTTTTTTAAAAAAGAACTTTTTTTTCAAGAAATTATTTTCTATGTTTAGTTACATTGTATTTTGAAAAATGTTTTCTCCATTTTTGTCCAAAAGGTATTTATTTCTGCCACTTATGAGCTGCAGTCCTTTTCTTTACAAACAAATTTATCACATCTTATTTTATATAATTTGTTTTCATAAACATTCATGTATTGATGTTGACCTTAAATACTAAAAATATCACTATACTTTTCTCCTGCACCACTATTCTACACCTTGTACAATTACTTTATTTTAGTTGCTTCTATAGTCTAGTAAACACTGAAGATGATAAGGGAAATGATTTCCTATGGTAAATTTTTTTCCTTTAAACCAAACCCACCTTTATGTTCACTTCTAATGAGAAAGAAGAAAGCATTGCTCCTACTTTAAGTTGTTGCTGGTTAGGCTTGTAACAATTCTATATTCGTACTTGGCTATCTGATGGAGATAATTGTTGTCCTTATCTGACAAGTATCTGTTTGTTTTCTGTTTGTGATATGTTATGGTTGCAAAAACAAGTCTTCAGCAATGGTTTGAATACTGCGCAAAAGGAAAAAAGAAGAATTGCCCAGTTTGCAAACAGGCTTGTTCGGAAGAAAATGCAAATAGGCTTTATTTCCAATCTATTGGTGATCCAAATGTTACAAGTCTTATGCAGAAGCCTCCTGATTATAAAGAGGATCATCGGGAATTGAAAAATGAGGTCAAAAGATTGGAGAGGAAAGTTTTAGGACTGACTTCCACTCTGGAAAAACAGCTGAAAGATCTCAAAGAAGTCAATGCAGAGGTAATTGTTCATCTTGCTATCTCTTTGGCTATGAATTTACAGAATATAAAGCTGTCGAATTCTATGCAGTTGCATCATGTTTATTCTATTCACAATATTTTCTCAATTTGATGAAATAAAAAAGGATATATATGAGCGAGTCCTGGAGTCATGAATGGCACATGAGCAGGTCTGTTAGTCTTTCTAACATTCGGGTCAAAGGATGAAACTGGCTACATTTTGGATACTTAAGGATGTTCTTCTTCAATGTGGTAGTTAACGGATGTGTCCTAAGTTTTGGGTATAGTCCAAGTATGTTTTTGGCCAAAAACTTCAGGATAGGGATGATCTATTGAGAGATTATGAGGGCTAGTAGTCAGATACATCAATCTTTCCTTCATGTAAGAGATACAATCTACATTGTAAATATAGTACAAAATTGACAGCTAGAGAAAATATAATTGTGTAAAGAAACTTACCATGCTTCTGTGTAGCCGTGATTCTCTTCACATTTGAAAATCATTGGGCTTCCAGTTCTCCATCCTCAAAAAGCCTTGAACTGTGGCAATCAAAAGCTATTGCATAGAGAAAGCTTCAAAAACATATTTTCTACTTGATTTAGAATCTAAGCATTGCGATCTCTTCCTTCAAGCACCTAACATATGAGTACTTGTTTCACGAAATCATCCATCGTTTAGATGTGAAAAGTCAATCTTTTTCCATGTCTCTATGCCCATTGTTGACCAAATGAAATGACAAAAAATTGATAGATATAAAAATTTGTGAGTTCCATGAAGAGTTCTAATGTCTAAAGATCACATGTGACAAATGAAATAAACATCTTTTGCAGATGTAAGTTTCATTTTATTGTTTGGCTAATGATTGTAAAGAGCCACTCTCTTTTGCTCAGAACCAAAATACATGTTCTTAGGTGGAATAAGCATGGCTCCCGTTAAGTTGAGAAGTATCTGGTACCATTAACTAAAACTAGAGACATTTATGTGAGCATATTTGCTTCAAACTTGATCTGCGCAAGACTTCATGTCATCACATTTTCATCTCAACTATTTCGTCGCATTTTTTTTCCAGCTGTTCACGTGCAAGGAGGAGTTGAAAATGGAAATGACTCTAAAGATTGAAGCTGTGAAGCAGGAGGCAGCCATTCAACAGTTGCTACATATTAAATCCAAGGTAGATATTTTGGGGTCTTGATGTTTGCGAGTGCGTCTATTCAGGCATGCTTGTAAGTAATTCTTCTTGGTGTCATATATGTAAGTTATTAGTTACTATATTCTGGACAAATTTATGCTGTAGGAGCTAGATCAATCAACTTTGGAGTGCATAAGGCTACAAGATAGAAATATGGCTCTAGCTAAGGAGCTTGCAACACTCAAGTTGTAAGTCATATCATATTGAGGGCAACAAGTACTTTCATCCTTATATCATATTTACAGTAGTTCTTGTTTTCACTTTGCCTTCATGGTTATTACTTCAGAGTCTGCGATTTTAACTTGGAGGAAGAGGAGGTCTTGAAACGTGCTTTGTTAAGAGATGATGCCAATAGCAAAGAGACAATTGATGTCTTGAAAAAATCACTGGTCATCCGTAACAAGTACGCTTTTACTTTCATTTAGGAAGTTACAGTTTTCAGCATGAAACTTGATATCTACTAATGCTCTTCTGCTTTAGAGATTCTTTTGGCCTTGTTTTTATGTTGTAGAATATGATCATTGGAGATTCATTTCCTTGGGAAAATCTGAATTTTAAAACTTTGATATATTACACTGAGTTTCCTCTCAAGCTCAGGCAAATGACTACTTTCTGATCTGATATCGGGGATAGGGCATGAAAGTCCATTCGGTGAAACATAAGCTTGATACAGCTGAGCAATTCTGCTAAAAGTCAGGCTTCCTAATTCTTCTTTATGAAAAGGAACCGTTAATTCTGAAAGGACAATGTAGTTATCGTACTGAAGCTTCTAAATGCAAAAGCAAAATTTTAAAATAGTTTTTGTACGTTGTGCTATATGCTTACATATAGCTGGGTAATCTTTTCTATGCGGATTAGTTAAGTAATGAGTTTTATTGTTTTCACGCAAAATTGTGTAGCTACATGTTGATGGAGTAATATTGTTGACTTGTCAATGGAATGATACTAGTGTTATGCTTGGAAAACCGTTAGGTTTGGTTCTAGAAAAGAAGTCCTTTTCCTTCTATCAGATCTTTTTCCTAATTCACTCCTGTGGTATTTTCACCTGGTAGGGTAGTTTCCAGATCTTTGAGCTGGATAGTTTGTCATTTACAATCATCTCGTTTTCTCAAGCTCGAAAGCAATCTTTATTTTCTTGATTCAGTTTTATCAAGCACAGAAGCAATCTTGATAGTTTAGCTGTAAGTTTGACGGAGAACTTTATTGCATTTATCTGGCAGGAATTACGAAGAACTAATGACCAAGTGCAACACTCTAGACAGGCGAGAGGTTCGTTATCTCAGGAAACTTCAGAAAACTAAAGAGAAGAAAAATAACTTGAAGGTAAGTGTTTGATGTCCTAAATGAAATATGGTATATTACAATTTGAGCTTTGAACAGTGTGTGGCTATTTATAGGCCAGGGTCCAAGAACTTGAGATGGCACTTGAAGGAAAAGATAATGAAATTTTGAGAATTTCGAAAGCCTCCAAGAAAAACTATCAAGGAAGTAAAGAACCCAAAGTTGACAGATGTTCATATGAGAATCATAATAAGGCACCTGCTGAGACAGAAGTAGATTTATGCATTGTCGCTGGCTCATCTGATGATTTATCTAAACCAAAGAGAAAAAGAAAGTATAAGTCTAAGGATAAGAGCATACCAAACATGGCAGAAGATATTATAGCTAGCAGTCTTCACAAAAATAATCATGAGAAAGAATCTTCCAAAAGAAACAAAGATGTAGGCACTTCAGAAACTTCCAGTTATGTGCATGAAGGATCATATCAAAACTTGCACCAACCATTTGACCATAAAAAGGCTGTCCATGAAAGTTTCTTGTCAAGGCCGGAGGCAGTTTTTGGGGCAACTGGTGGAAGTCTAGGGCACGGATCAGGAAATAAGAATGGAATGTCAGGCTCAAGGAATTGTAGCAAGAACAGTAAAGAAAACACGCCCCCAGTGATTATTCTTGATGATGATGATGAACTTCCGCCTTTAGATGACATTACACAACACCAGCCCACATTTCACATCAGGAAAGAGACTTCTTCACCAGTTGTACTTGCCAAACCAGGTCTCTATTTGTCTCATCTTGATGTTAAAGTGCTGTCTGTTGTTTGGGTGGTGATGATTTATTTCTACCAAATTATCTTATTCACTGATCAGAGAATGCTCTTAAAACTTGATTTAACCCTTAATTTAAAGAATTACATAATAATTCATTTTCCAAGTGTTTACTTTTCTCTGCTTTTGACTTTCCTTGTGGGAGATTCTTAGGGAAACACAAATTACTTCACAAGTACATGTTTCCTCTGACACTGAGTGAATATCCCAGGAGATAGCTGCTTTTCCGGTGGATTGTTAGGTCCTGATGGGAATTACTGGCACTTGGGAAAATGGTGTAAGAGAAAGTAAACGACAAGGATCTGGATTGCTGTCTTGATGCAAGGATCAGGTGCAAGTGCTGGTAATTTGATTGCTGTAAGAGCTGATGGTAGAGGTGGTTGTATCAAATTTCTGCAATCCAAAAACTCGGCATCAGTGGTGGGTGTTGATTTCTTTATTTACTTATAAATGTTACATGTTCAGTTACTTCTCCTCAGGTGAAGTGGTAAAGAAACAAAAATATGAAAAACTGATTTGGGCAATGATTTAAAAGTGATCCTGCCACCCTAGAATCCTTGTGTATTTTACGCTAAGCTACAAATTAGAGGACAACAAATGCAAGAAACTCGAAGTGATAGTAGTAGTATTTATGCAACTCTTTTATTCGATAAGTGTTTAAAGTTTCTTATATATCTATCACAACAACATACCCAGTGTAGTCCCATAAGTGGGGTCTGGGTAGGGTAGTGCGTATGCAGACCTTACCCCCCACCTTGTGAAGGGGAAAGACTCTTTGCAATAGATCCTTGGCTCAAGAAAATAACAGGAATGAAGAATCTTACTATTTCTTTCTGAATTTGTTTTAGAAAGACTAATGCTAAAGGTGGAACCTTATTTGTGTACTCTTGCAGCATAACAATACTGATAGTTTGCCATCATTCAAGAGATACATGCGCCACACCAAATCAAGTAGTTCCCAGTCTCAAAGATTCTTGCAAATAGATAACTTCTTCAGAAGGGTTGGTGAATACCTGTATTCATAGTTCTTGTGGATTTCCTCTTGTAAAGTATCCAGCGAAGATCCTTTCCTATGTGGTTTGCGAGCTATTGCATAGGAGCGAGAGTTTTACCCTGTGCGCACCCAACGGGTAGCGGCTGTGGGTTTCCTTTGTCATAAAAAAAAAGTATCCATCGAAGATGTAGATAATCCATACCTTGTACAGTGTTTAGGGGTTTCATTTTAGCAATCTAGTTGTACTTACATTTGCTTGATTAGTTATGTTGCTCGATCAATACATATTGAAAGCAGATAGTGATACAGTTGTTCCATGCAAGCATGCACTTCATTTTTTCTAGTTGCTTACTAGGGGAAGACGATACTTTGTGTATTATCTGCTTGTGTTAATGCTCCGAATTGCAGCCACCTTTTTAGTCCAAACAATCTCTTCACATTGAGCATGCGGTCTTTTCTGTTTTTGCAAAATTTAAAAGAGAGAAAAGATATAAAGTGACACCTGAAATTGCCTCGAATTTTTAAAAAGACACCTAAACTATGCAAGCGTCCTATTAACCCCTAAACAATCTTGAATTGATATTATTACATCATTTTTTTGTCCACTTGGCATGGAGAGACATTCTCTTAAAGAGCGTGAACAAACTAAAAAAATGAATATACTTTTATTTTTACAAATATTTTGCTATAAAATATATTTTTTTGTTTTTCTTATTATTTTAACTTTTTCTCATTATTTTTTTCTTTTTCTTTCTTCCTTCTTCAAAAATTCATTGTCATATTTATTATAGCTTCTCACTTTCAATGTCCTCCCTTTTTTACTACTATTAGTTTAACTCTCTTCAATTTTAAAATTATATCTAAATATTTTATTACATTTTGAACAATTTGATAAACCCATTAGATTTCAAGATGATTTAGTAGGTATTATTTAGTTTTTTTTATCCAAATTTCAATTAAACTTTTTCAATTTTCGGAGAATTCTGATTCTTTCAAAATTATCATTTCTAGTTTTGAAGTTATATGAAAATGAGATAAATTAATTGATGATACCTTCAAAATTTTATTTTTTCTTAGAAAAATAATTAGTTTTGTTATCAATAGCACAAAGTCTAGAAAATAGTATAATTTTGGAAAGAAATGAATTTGACCGAAGAAGAAGAAGAAGAAAAAAGAAAGAAAATGGAGGGGCTCAACTTGACGTGGGGGTGGGGTGAGGTGAGGGTGGGAACTGGGAGGTGAAGAAGAAGAAAGAAAATGGAGGGAGGGGTAGCTTGAAAGTAGGGGTGGAAGATGAATCATAATTAAAATGAAATTAAAATTAAAGTAATAAAATTATAATAAGTCAAAAAGTAAGAGAGAGAAATAAAGAAAAATATAAAATGAAAAAAAAATTATATTTCAAATTAAATTAACACGTGTCACACAATGTTTAATGTGTGATAACACTTGTCATTTAAAATCCGAAATTGATCGAAAAATGATGTAATAATATATTATCGAAATTGTTTAGGGGATAATAGAATGTCCGCATAGTTAATTGAGGACAACTTCAATTATCACTTTATGTCTTTTCTCAAATTTAAAATGATATTGAAATCATGATTTGGAATGTATAGAGATCATTCATTTCATTTTTGAGGGGTTCTGATCAACTAAAGAGTATGTACAATATATTCATCTATCTACAAGCTTTATAACCTTCAACAATAATTTCCTTCCTAATTTGCTCTTTTAATTCCTCGCTCGCACCAGCGGCGAGCGAGGAATCTGAGAATTAGGAGACGTCATATTTAAACTCATAACATTTTCATCGTACTCCCCATTTGAGAAGTTAAGCCGTAGATTGTTCCTCTTCCATTGTTGCTTGTTCTTCAAGATTCCATTTTCATCAACATTAATGTTATTAGCATCCATAAACATCCGAATCCTAGCAAGCGCGATCTCCATCGTTTGATCATCGATATTTGCAAAACAAACTCGAAACCATCCTACCTCCGAGCAATTAAACGAAGATCCAGGCGAGACGTTGAGCTTTACGTCGTTTATGATGAGTTTCCAAAGTGACATCTCAGCATCAAGTGTTGGTTCTTTCAACAACAATCTCAAATCCATCCAACAATAAACCCCCGCATTGCTCTCTAAGCACTTGATTCCGATTTCTTCGAGTCCCCTCGTGAATTTCTCGTACCTTTCCCTTAACCTTTTCGCGCTTTCAATGAGAAATTCTTCCACAAATTCATCGTCAGACAACATCGAAGCTAGCAAATGTTGTGTCTGAGTAGAAACAAGACCAAAACTCGACATTTTTCTAGCACAATTAACAACGTCATCGTTGAAAGAATACACAATTCCCACTCGAAATCCTGGAAAACCTAAGTCCTTTGAAAGACTAGATACAATATGTACCAAATCTTTATTAATACAAATTTCGTCGTTGATAATTTCAGCGATGCTGACGAATTGTGGAGCATCAAACACGGTGGCAGCGTAGATTTCGTCGCAAACAAGGTGGATGTTATGTTCGTTAGTGAAGGTGAAGATGTTTTTAAGTGTGTCCCTATCCAAAATAGTGCCTAATGGATTAGAAGGGTTGGTCAAAATCAAGCCTTTGATTTTGACATTTGCTTGTTGGCCTTTTTCATATGCCTCTTTGATACCTTCTATAGTAATTTTGAAATTATTGGAACTCTTGCATGAAATGGGTAAAAGTTGTACACCACTTCTCCACCTTAGGTCCCTATTAAATCTGCATTTAATACAAATGAAGACTTAATACATGCCAATGTGAGCCATTCAATAATTTGACATTGTATTGTCATGAATTTCTAGAGTCAAATCAGTTTTTTCATCTGAATTATTCATCGTCGTGACTTAAAAAATACTTTTTACATGGTTTAAAGATATCTGGTATAAATTCAGGGTCAAACTTGAAACGTCTTGAAATTCAAGCTATGTTACATAAATCAGGATAGAGAAAGTAACTACGTAGTTTTTATAATGTCCATTATTTATAAAATAAGAAATTTTAAATTTTATATTTTATTTCTAACAAGATTTTTTTTTATTTTTAATAATAGACTTTTAAAAAGACAAAGCAGCAAAAATATCATTTGTTTGTTACTTTCAACTTTTTTAACAAATCACAGGTAGGAAAATGGTCCGCCATTAATATTAGTTCTAAAAGTCCATAAGATTTCACCATTACGTATAATCTCTCTTTAATTACTTTACTAGTGCTATTTCATTAAAAAAAATATCTCCCCTCAATCAATTACCATTCCCAAATAGTATTATATAGTTGGTCTGTCCATTTTTACTTATCCACTAAAGAAAATAGACGACTATTTTTACTTGTTCAATTTAAAAATTACGAATTATATTATATCACATCAATTTTGAAAGTCCACTGAGTTTTTTTCTCTTTTAGGAGGCAAAGAAGGGGATTCAATATTTAAGGAATGTTTTTTTTTAACGATCGATATATATAAGTTAAATTCGATATATAAATATGTATACATACCCTGGATAATAGGGTGAGGGGACTAAAAAAGCGTCACCAGGATCAGCCAAACAAAGTATGAGAGTCTCATTAGCTCCAGTAGCTCCACCAGCCATTACTACACGTTTTGGATCAAACTTAACCTTACAACCTCTTGTTTTCTCCATAAATTTTGCAATTGCCTACACAAAAAATAAAATAAAATTATACGAAAAAATTAGGAAGTTTTTCACTATTTCAGTGAGAGAATTTGTTCCCCTAATGAGCTGGTTTGGTGAAAAATGAGTAAGAACTTCAAGTATAACATAGTGCTATTTTTTTAATCTTTAATAGACAAGAAAATAGCGTCAGATAAAATGAAACGTAAGATTGAGGTAGAAGTCAAGAACTTGTTTATTTCAACTAAATGTAAACTTAGTTCTTTATTCCAAGTAAATATAAACTTATAGTAATAAAATTAATCATAAACTTTCTTTTTTTGGTGCAAACTCATGAAGACTTTCACCACTACAATGTACTACTATTCATACATAGTAGTACTTCATATTCATCTAAAGAGAATTAAACTTTTAATTTATTTCACGCCCATTGAGAAAATAACAAATATAAGGTATAATTTTACTAAATTACTTCTATTTATTATATGTTTTTTGAGAATTGAACGCTATAGCGTTCTTTAATATAAGGATATGATTGAAAAAAACATACTAATTTTTGTCCTGAATTTTTAATGTGACACTTAGTTTTAGACGGAGGAAGCAAAACTTACATTTGTGAATTCAGGTAATCCATGATAATCTTGAAAGTTGGCAATTCTCCTGAAAGATTCAATTCCATCATTTGTACAAATGGAAGCTTTTGGATTTCTCTTAATCCAATCTTCAATCAAGTCAACTGAAAGCTGATTTTCCGCAAGACCCATTTGAATAACCCCATTAGGGTTATTCACTAGGTCGAAAGGATCCTTATCGTATGCTTTCCACCCATCAAAATATGGTGAGTTTTCACCATGTTGTTCGTTACTAGCCAACTTAGACAAAACTACTGATGACTTGTAATTTGAAATCTCCAAACCCATTATATTCTTTCCTATTTTTATGAATAGCCTAGTAAAAGTTGATGTCTTGGGAAGAGAATGAAGAAGTGATGAGGGGTATTTATAGGTAAGGAGAATTAATCAAATGTCTTGTGTTGAAGTGTTGTGAGGTTATGCTTGCCTCACCGAAAGAGTGGGAAATTGGGATTAAAAAAAGAGCAGAATTTATGCTTTTTCAAGAAAAAGATTTTAATCCTTTATGGCACGAAAGGAGTGGGAAGTTGCGATAAAAAAAAGGCAGAATTTACGCTCTTTCAAGAAAAAGATTTTAATCCTTTATGACGCTTTCAAATTAGTCTAGTGTGGAATTTTTGGCTAATAAAGCACGGGGAATAAATAGAAAACGTAATTCAAAAAATTGGAAAATAGAAAACACGCTCTTATGTCTCAACATTATAGATCCTTAATTAAAGATTTCAAATTTAAATTTTAAATATGAAAAAATTATTGATAGAAATCACTTTTACTTACATAAATTTTATACGATACTAATTTAGATTAATCAAATTAATAAAAATGCCATATATATATGTCTACTAATTATTGTAGTACCTACTATGTATTAACACCCCCATCCCCGAATAGTACTAGCAACACGTCGCCACCTGTATTGATGCATATTAATCAATAATATAGTCTTTTTTCTACCCAAAAAAATCAATAAATTTTGTACACCAAATAATTATAGTACCAAAAACAATAATATTAAAGACAAAAAATAAATCAATTTTTTGTTCAATTATATAAAAAATAACTTAACAAAGAATGCTATTATTTTTTATTTTTTTCATTTAGTACTCACCCCGATTTTAATTTTTGTGTCTTAGTTATTTACAATTTGGAGAGTCAAAGGATCCATAATTTTTTTCAAATATTTTTTAAATATTTTGAATTGTTAACTATTGTGAATATTTTTTATGAAGTTTCTCTCTCTATATATATATAATTCTATATTTTAAATTCATATTAATTAGTCCCTCCCTTATATTTCAAATCAAGCATTATAGATATTGAAATAAATAGATCGTAAATCTTTAATTCCAATATCTCATGTAACATTTATATGAAAGGGTTCGAAGGAGTACATTTAATATATTATACACATTTTTTGTTTATCGTTGCAGCATTCAAAAAGTTTCTTTATATACTTGTTAAAATTTAGTATTTAGTCAAATTAAGACACATAAGATAAAATGAAGAGACTTATTTTTTTAAGTCTTTAACCAAGATTTATGGGGCTTTCTTCTTCTTATCTCGTTCAAATCAATGGTAGTTGCTTAAACAATAATAATATATCTAGTATAATCGTATTGTGTAAAAGAATAGCTTGTCCGGTGAAACACAACCTCAACTTGTTACCTAGATCACAATATGATGATTATCATCGGAAAAAAAAAAGAAAAATCGTGACTAAATGGACTTGTGTTCTGGTGACATGGCAAAAGGGGAAAAAGGATAAATAAATCATATATGATTGTATATTATCCTGCCAACATCAAAGGAATATTAGCTGACATTGTGTACGATATTTTCACATGGAATATATGATCATTGGGCATAGCACTTTATGGTTTGAATGAAGTTTTTGACTACTGGTTGATGTATTACCTTTGTTATCTATAAATAACACGTTTTAACGCAATTATAACGAGTAATTAGATTTTGAACAATACAAAATAAGAACATAATAAATTGATATTCTTGGGCTCCAAACTCGTGATATTTTACCAAGTCTTAGCTCTCAAGTCTTACTATAAACAAACGCCCCTGGATTCAATATCAAGAACACTTAAACATCACCAGATCCAATGAAAAGATATTGATGTTGAGGTCATTACCGACGAGTGTTGCCGAGGTCATTATTAGCAAGTACATGGACTAATATGGGTGTTCCTCATGAGTTCCGATTGATATTGTGGTTGATGAACTTGATATTTGTGATTGATGAACTTGATATTGTGGTTGATAAACTTGATAATGTGATTGATGAACGTGATACTTGTGATTGATGAACCATAACTATTGGATTGTGATTATGGAACCTTGTGAGCTGTTCATTGTAAACTGTTAGGTTGGGCTTATTTCTATGCAGATTATAGTTATGACAGTCCAGTTAGGAATATAGGAGTTCTCGTTTTCTAGCTAGTTTTACCTTCTTTTAGTGGGTTGCTTACTGAGTACTGTGTGGTTTAGTACTCACTCCTTGCTTCTACACTTGTGTAGGTTCTGAACACGAATCTGTGTGATTGCATACTGAGGAAACATTGAGAGGTAGTTGCTTGTCATTCCGGCGGACCCTCTTGTTTCTTATTTATGTCTTGTTCTCTTTGAGAAACAAAGACATTGAGACTTGTATTTATCTTTTAAATTATTTTTTTATTACATTAGTGGCTTGTACATGTGACAATCAGATTTTGGGGATATTTGAAAATGACTAAATTTTCCGCTCTTATGTTATTTTTAGTTTATTTTCGCTCTTTCTATCGTATTCTGGATTTTTGACAGACTTATCTTGATGGAAAAATGAGTGTCATTACTACTATTTTTGGATTGTGACATACATACCCTTAATCTCATTATACATTCAATTGTATTATTTTTTTGATAAATAATAATAATATTATAAGTAGAATCTAAGAAAGGTAGAAAGTACACAACGTAACTTCTTGCGTTCTGAAATAAAATAAGTAATATTTGGAGCAGCTAGCTCCACGTGTGAAAGAAAAATAAAGGCTTCCTTTTTTTGTACTATTTTAATTTCTGCTTTATTTCTACTAATTGGTGCCTTAATTTTTTCCTTTTTATGAACGTGTATCATGGGCTGCTTGCTCTAGTCTTTGGTTAGGCAAATATCCTTATTGCATGCATGCATGCATGACTTTTTGAATCCATGATTTAAAGATTTTGGGTGTATCAAATAAGATTTCTAAACTAAACTTAAAATAAAAATAATGAAATAGTGCTCTATTTGGATTCGAACCCTTTTTTTGCATGTGGTTCCTCTACCTTGTACAAGTGGCACAAGAACACTCCTATGCTCCTCATGGGTGCACTATTTATTATATCCTAGTTTTTGCTAGTTTTCTCAAAATAAATATACATATATGTATATATGATTTTTTCTAAAGTTAACGGATGAACATGCAGTGCCCCATTGATAAAGAGAGTCCGCCTCTACTTTTCAGCCCTTTATTGCCTAAGAGAAATACAATTTTATTGTTAATTCTGCCATTTTTAGCTAATTTGTACTTAATTAGGTATATTTATGCTTTTTCTTTGTTTCAATAACGGATAGAAGTGAAGTTAGAATTTAAATTTATGGGTTCTAGATTCTAGAAAAAGAAAAACTATTGAACATATATAAATATTTAAAAAATATATATATAAATACAAGATATACGTCAAAACTACTGAGTTAAGCTGAATTCCTACATTGATGGAAGACTAGCTTCGCCCCTGTAAACTGGTTGATTGTAATTATATAACGATCTATTATTATTACGAGCTTTTAAATTACATTAAATAATTTCTTATTCCAATATAATGCCATATATATAATTATCAATTGGGATAGGGAAAGTACTAAATATTGAAAAAAAAAATCTAAACACTAAACAAGCCACTATTTCTATATTTTGGATAAACTCTTTTGAATATTAAGGATGAAAATTCCCTTATAAAGAAACAATCTCCAATTCCACGACTTTTGGAAATATTAGGTAGAGTGTTGAGTACAATCTATGTAGAAGGGTCTAAAGTGTTCCTCGATTACTTGAATTGGTATAAATTTATCCTCCGTCCATCTTTTGAATCTTAAATTAATATTGCTGATGTCATCTTTTTGACTTAATTTCTAACGCTACACTCATAAGAAGGATGTAGGACAATATTATACCATATTTCATAGTTTAAGGGCATTGATAGACCTGATTTTGGGTTCCATTGTAACTTTAAAGGAAAAATTACATAATCTCTAAAAATTCCTATCTTTATTTATTTTTTACAAAAATCTCATCTCGATACATCACTATCTCTACCCCGATACATCATATCCCTCTCTGATACATCTATATCCCCTTTCAGATACATCTCTATATATTCCTTCTCGGATATATCCCTCCCATTAAGTAATGCATCATTTGTAATATATCGGACAATCAAAAAAATGTATCGGAGAGCAATGAAAAATTTAAGGTAATTGGGGAAACTTCGGGGATAAGATGTAATTAGGCCTCAAATGTATGAGATTTCTGTAAAATGCTCAAATTTAAAATAAAATTAAAAAGTTAGTCTTCTACTCTCTACTAGTCTTCTACTCTCTACACTCACTCACCTCCCTCCCCCACCTCCTCGCCCCCCTTCACTTCCTCTCTCTTTCATTTTTTTTCCTTCTTAGATCTTGTCCACCATTTTAAATTAATTATTTTTAACTTATGACAAAACAAGGGAGAAAAAAAAAGGAAAATAACGACGACATTCATATAGAAATAATTAGTTCAATAAAAGATGATTTAATTAATCAAATATATATTTTTCTTTCCAAATCAGACAAAACTTTTATCATCTATATCTATCTATACTATATTAAAAACATGAAAATCCTTAGAAATGTTGTTTGGACTTTAGGTCCTTCATTATAAATTCTGCTTTAGACAAAATCGTCTTTTCACTAATTTTCTCAAGTTATTATTAATTATGAAAAACATAATTATTTTTTTACACGATTTTGTTAAGTTAGCTTGAAAATTATTTTAGGATTAATATTCTTTTAACTACAAATTTTGTACGGCTTTGTTAATTTAGTTTTGAAAGTCACTTTAGAATTTGGATTCTTTTAACTAATTAATTAATATTACTTAGTTAGAATAGGTTAGAAAAACATATTTATAAAAAGCACCTAATAATGAATATAACTTGCGGTTAAACTTTAGCCACAATTATGGTGTATGAAGATATCAAGTTAGTTTGATTCTCGACTTCATTTTCTAAGACAAATTATGATATTTGATGTCGACTAATGTAATTTTTTAATTTTTTTTTTTTGTATTTTGGGTGAGTTTTAGCTTAATTTGTTACAAATATTTATATTATGTTATTATGTACATATATAACATAGTTTATTTTTCTTTTATCTTATTATTTAGAGTTTGTTTTTTATATTAATATCGTTGTTTGCCCATGTTATAATTTCCGTACCAATTCAATTGATCCAGAATGAATCGGTTAAACATTCCATTAGGTAGCCAACATCTATAATTTTGACTTTTTATACCAATGACAAGTTAAGTACTCTTTCTGTCCCTATTTACTTGTCAAATATTTTATAATTTGATTTTTCCTTTTACTTGTCATTTTTGACAAATCAAGGAATGATAATTTTCTTTTTCTATTATACCTTCAATTTATTAAAATTGAGTTAATGTCTTAAAAAATATAGTGAGTAAATATGTTTGAGACCTTATCAATTAATAAGGGTAAAATATTAAACTTACTATGTTAATCATTATTTTTTTAGTAAGTGTGCCGAATCAAAATTTGACTAGTAAATAAGAACGGAGGAAGTAGATATAAAAAACAACTCATATATCTCGAAATACCAAAATCAAATCATTTAAAGTTTTATACTTCTACTACTTATATA
Organism: Solanum chiquidenum; assembly: GCA_029582725.1. NCBI lineage: Eukaryota > Viridiplantae > Streptophyta > Magnoliopsida > Solanales > Solanaceae > Solanum > Solanum chiquidenum. The sequence continues at coordinate 13,541 of JAJOOS010009818.1, read as the reverse complement.
TAAGTGTGGATAACAACACAGGTGGCGGTCAACATGTCAGCTTCACCTGTGTGGTTCCACACTTACATATATATTTGCCTACATTTTTTTTTCGTTTTAATTTTTTTGTCTGATTTTTTTTTTTTTTTTAAATACTATAAATCATAATAAGTGACAACTTAAAATATTTTTAAAAAAACATATAAGAAATTCAATTGGTTATGAAAAATTCAATTGATTCATAAAATTAACCTATCCGTGTCACATAAAATGGGACCAAAGAAGTCTAACATGTATTATTTAATTTGAAAACTACGTAAAAAGTATTGTAAATCTCAATAATTAACAATTTATTGACTCTTGAAATTCTATTTGTGCTACACATATTGGGACAAGGGAAGTAACATATATTATTTAAAAATTACGTAAAAACACTATAAATTACAATAATTATCAACTTAAAATATTTTAAAAGTTAAAATGTAATTGACTCTCTAAATTTTATCTATGTCACATAAAGTGAGACAAAAAATAACGAATATTGGGGCTCGTACAAGCACATGCACTTATGTCCAGTAATAATATAAATCGCATGACTTTAACTGTAGTTGAAATAAAATGTATGTACAAAAACAAACTAAATAAATCAGGAGAAATTATCAAAAAGAAAAATTGATAAGTATCTCAACTATACTCTCAACAAGAAGGAGTTAACTATGAAAGAAACATTTGCCTAGAAAAAATGGTTAGAAATTAGAATTCATTTGAATCTTATTTGCCAATGTTACTTTTAAAAGTTTCAAACTTTTTCTAATAAATATTAGAAACTCTTTCTTAAATAATGGTTAGAATTTTAAAGACTCAATCAACTTCCAATAAGGAAGAATATCAAGCAAGCATAGTTGAATAAGAAGATTCACCGCCAATTAATGCTTAAAATTTGAGTCCCAAATCGAGTGGAATGAAGTTGATTGGCCTTTTTAAAGAAAAAAGAATACTTATACCCAAAAAAGGAAATTTTTTATAAGCGGCTATTCTTTTATTTTCACACCCTCTATTTCTACTCCCTTTACTCTTTTGGCTTGACACATCGCACTTATTTCGCACACTTATTAAGAAAATATTGATGGCTATAATGAGTATCATTTTACCTCTATTAATTAATAGGATCTCAAATATTACTCACTATATTTTTTTAAAGAAATTAACGTAATATTAATAAATTGAGAATATAATAGGTTAAATTTTTTTTGTCCTATCTTGATTTATCAAAATGATATGTAAAAAGAAAAATTGGACAAGTAAAAAGGAACCAAGGGAGTAACTACTAATTCACGTTTACTGCTTGATACCATCAAAAAATATATATATACTCTGATGGTATCAAAGAGGAAGAAACAGTACTTCAGTGAATATTATCAGGGTATATAGATATCATTATAGTATATATAAACTCCAATGGAGTTCAGTGAATAGAACAAGGACAGACAGGTAAATAATTTGGACTGTGAGTCCAATCAAGGTAAATATATTCGATTGAGTTTAATTTGGATAAATATTTTGCCTAATGGGTCTAATTTGTGTAGCTTTGCCCTTTTTAAATATGCTTAACCATTAGCTAGTTTTTGACGTGAGCTAGACTCAAGATTCATTTCTTTACATGATATCAAAATTAGATCCATCTCAATTTATTTTTTACCCGATCGACATTAGTTCTTCATCATATACTCCCTCCGTCATATTTTATGTGGCACTCTTTGACTTAATCAGGTTAAGAAAAAATGAAAAGCTTTCAAGACTTGTAGTCTAAATCAGATAAACTAAAAAAGAAAAGGAAGCCACATAAAGTGGGAGGAAGGGAATATTGTTCACATTCCAAATATTCAATCAAGAGTGTGGGGTGATATTAGGGGCCGATTCGATTCGATTTTGAAGTTTATCAATTTGAATTATCGGTTATTAATTTGTAGACACGCTAAACCATTATAAAATTATTAAGATATTTACTTATTATGGTAATTGATTTATCGGTTATTGATCGTTATCGGTTCGTTATCAATTTAATCGTTACGATTTGACATAAAAATAATGATAATTTAAAATCACTTAGAAACAAGGTGACGAACCAAATGAACTATGCACATGAATTGACATGTTGCATCGTCCTGAAAAGCAAACATCGTCAATTTGTAGAATAATCGAAAGTTGAGATAATCAAATATAAAAGTATGAAACTAAACCCTAAGTCAATCACTTTATATATCGAATAGTATAAATCTAATTTATTAATTTACTTTTGAGTCATCGGTTAGCCAATTAAGAAAATTCTCAAAATTGTTAAAAACTGATAACCCGATTATAAAATCGTTATCAAAATTGTTAAGCCAATAACCTATCACATTTAAATCAACAACTTTTGTTCAATTCGAATTATAAATTTCAATTCAATTTTGAATTGTCCTAGCTTCCTAGGTGAGATATTAAATTTCATATTGAATAAAATGAGATTAATTGATTTCCTTATAAAGATCTGAATACTTCTTTTCTCATAAGCTAATTAAAATGTGTTTCTAAGGCCATTATGAAATGCTTGAATAATAATTCACTTGTTCCAGGATGTAACAATATTAATATTGTGTTTATCCCAAAAGAGAAATAACTTGAATTTGTTTCAGATTTACAGCATATCTCTCTTTGCAATGTTGTTGATAGAATCACTTGTAAAGTCCTTGCAAACAGAATGAAATGATGTATGTGTTGAAGAAGAAGGAAGTTGACTATTGAAACATGTCAAAGGAACAGGAACGAAGCTGACTGACGTGTCTGCAACAAGTGTTGATGAAGAAGGAAGCTGACGATTGGAACATGTCAAAGGAACAGGTCCAACGAAGCTGACTGACGAGTTTACAGCACTGTTGTAGAATTAGAATCGCACTAGGATTAGACTACTTATATTAATTAGGATTATATTACGACTAGAATTATATTATGATTAGGATTATATTACGACTATGATTAGATTATTTATAATTGCATTATTATTATTATAGTAGTAATAGGTATTGTAGTAGGACTCTAAGTATAGTCAACTTAGGACTCTACAATTCTCTCCCTATATAAGGAGGTTGTAATTCAACATTATTTTCATCAATACAATCCTTGATTTCTCTAATCCTAGACGTGAGATTTCTACATGGTATCAGAGCATAAAAGTTCTTCCGCTCTCTGAGTATTGATAAAAAATAAAAATAAAAATAAAATAAAACCACACGTTGCAATGACCACTTCTGCCAAAAATATGTCGTCCTCCTCACTTCACCGAATCATTGTCGATGACTCCATTAAACTTAAGCCAACAAACTACCTCATAAAGAGGACACACATATCCCAATTGATTCATATCACAGAGAATGAACCAAGTAAAAGTAGTTGTTCCACTGGACAAACTGCTGGGAAAGTTGTAGCGGTTGAGAAGGATGCAAAAGATAGTGACACCATTGATGATTGGAAGGAGAAAGATGTGTTGCTAAGGAGTTGGATCTTAAGCACCTTGACCGAAGAAAGCATGCACCTAATTGTGGGCTGCTCAACTGCTAAGGAGATGTGGGAATGCTTGGGAAAAGCTTATATTCAAGCAACAAAAATAATTAATTTTGCTAGAGGTTTAGGTCTCAAATACAAGACCTTTGTCATAATAGGTAAGACACTATATTCCACTCTTAATCAATTTGTTTATGCTCTCACTAGTTTTGATATAAGGGAAGATGAAGAAGATGTGCCACAACAAAACCACAACATGGTATTATCTGCTCAAGAAGGCAGGGAAGAGGAAACAACAACATTAACTCCAGTGAAACAGGTTTCAAGGCTGCTGGACTGGGAACAGGTTCTAAGAACAGTCAATATGGACCAGGTTCTCTGAACAATAAAAGTTCTCAAAGTGAAAATAAGGAGAGGAATAATATTGAGTCATGTCAAATCTGTGGTAGGAATAATCATATTGTTCTTAAGTGTTTTTACTGGTGGAACTACTCGTATCAATCTGCAGATGAACTATCACAAGCAACAACTAGACATCACATTCATACCGAAGCATTGACAAAACAAGTTTTTGCTGGGTATTCAAAGTTTTTTTTTTGCTGCGTATTCGAAGCAAGCTAGGAGTAACTGTTCCTCTACTCACTAGCTTGAGGGGAAGTGTTGAAGAAGAAGGAAGTTGACGATTGCAACATGTCAAAGGAACTGGTCCAACGAAGCTGACTGACGTGTCTACATCAAGTGTTGATGAAGAAGGAAGCTGACGATTGGAACATGTCAAAGGAACAGGTCCAACGAAGCTGACTGACGAGTTTACAGCACTGCTGTAGAATTAGAGTCGCACTAGGATTAGACTACTTATATTAATTAGAATTATATTACGACTAGAATTATATTATGATTAGGATTATATTACGACTAAGATTAGATTATTTATAATTGCATCATCATCATTATTATTATTATTATTATTATAGTAGTAATAGGTATTGTAGTAGGACTCTAATTATAGTTAACTTAGGACTCTACAATTCTCTCTCTATATAAGGAGGTTGTAATTCAACATTATTTTCATCAATACAATCATTGATTTCTCTAATCCTAGACGTGAGATTTCTACAGTATGAATCTAATAATCTCTGAGACCCAAAGTGCATTCATTCCAGGAAGATACATTACATATAATGCAATGATTTCCTTTGAAGCGATATATTATCTAAAGAGGAACACAAAGGTAAAACGGGTTATGCAACACTTAAGACATACATGAGAAAAGTTTATAATCGCGTTGAATGGGGTTTCCTACGAGTAATGATGATAAATTTGGGATTTGTTTGAGGTGGGTGAATAAAGTTATACATTTGGTAACCACAATTACTTATCATTTTAGTCATGGTGGCAAGTAGTTTGAAAATATTTCTCCAAGAAGAGGCTTGAGGCAAGGTGATCCTATATCACCTTATCTATTTTTGATAGTTACGGAGGGTTTGTCAGCGTTTTTGAAGCGAATGTCTATATTCAACATCGAATTCATAGCGTTAAAATTTGCACTAAAACACCATATATTTCACACCTATTTTTTGTGGATGATGATTTATATTTCTTTAAACCAGCAAATGAAGAGGCATAAACTATTGAGCTATGTGTGTAGATTTAAAAGGCGACCTCTGGCCAACAGATAAATTTTCAAAATATCATATTCTTTTCAGACGTAATACAAATGAAGGTGTGAAGAAAGAGATAGCGGATATCCTCCATATCAAGGAGGTGAATGCTCCTGAAAAGTATCTTGGCTTGCCGATAGTAGTGGGAAGAAACAAAAATCAGTCTTTGCTTATATTCATGATAGATTAATCTCAAAAATAAATAATTAGGAGTGTTCTAGTATTTAGCGAGCAGGTCGAAAAGTATTGCTCAAAGCAATGGTTCAAACAATTTCAACTTATGTGATGAATATGTTCTTAATTCCAGAATACATGTGAACTTTTTGAGCAAGGAATAAATGGATTTTTGTAAAAATTGAGATCGAGGAAAATCGAGGAATAAGATGGATGTCTTGGCAGAAAGTTTGTGTTCGCATGAGGATGATGATTTGGGCTTTCAAGAGCTCCATCATTTTAATATTTCCATGCTCACAATAACATGGTAAAATATGTTGACTAGGTCCGAAGCTCTTGTGAGTAAGCTCTTTCAAGCTCGATACTATCATAAATCTGATATTCTCCATGCGAAACTAGGCCCAAATCCTAGCTTTGTATGTCGAAGCTTATGTGTAGGCAAGTGAATTCTGAAACAAGGATGTCTCCGACGTATTAGGGATGGTAAGACAACAAGAGTCTATGTTGATCCATGACTGCTTAAGAAGAATTCAAGTTATGTTGAAAGCTCTATTTTTCTTGGAAGTGAGAGTTTACTTGTGGCAGATAGGATGAAATAAGGTGCAAAAGGATGTGACTTGAATTTGCTATGTACTCTCTTTAATGACGTTGATATGGAGGTTGCAAGACAAATCCCGTTGAATATTAGGCCTCGACGAGATACTTGGATGTGGAAATTGAACAACAAAAAATTATACTCCGTAAAATATGAGTATCGTCTCCGTTATAATCAAAACATAGCGCCCAACTCACAGGACCAAAATCTTTGGAAATTCATCTGTAGCATATCATTACCTCCTTATCAGGAGAGCTTTGAGAAATATTCTACCTATGTATGAGCATTTTCAAGAAAAAATGTGTAGCTAGTTTAATCTGCCCTCGATGTTTGCAGGCGTTGAAAACTGTGAAACATCGCATTAGAGAAAGCAGTCATGATTTTGTGGAGCTAGTGAAAAGCCAGGAATAAATTATGTTGGAATAATAAACAAAATGTGTCCGTTGTTACTCTGAACTCTGCGAAGGAGCCGGAGGAATGGAGGAGTGCTAATTCGGGAGCCAAGATGATTGTTGCTGCAAAAATGATTACTAAATAGAAGCGACCTTTACTTGACACAATTAAATGTAACATAGATGCCTCTTACGATATCAATACCGGTTTGACAGGGATAGGCATGGTGCTACGTGATCATCACTTAGGTCAATTAATTACTGGAAGAGCTTTATTTCTTGGATGTGTGGCTAGCCCATTGTTAGCCGAGATCATAGAGGTGTGTGAGGCTCTTAGTTGGCTAAAGGAACGGTTCGTTAGAACGAGGCTAGTTGTGAAAACTGATAATCTACTTGTGAAGCAAGAATAAAATTTGGTGAATTAATCTTATTTTGATTCTTTAGTTTTTGATTGTAAATCTCTTATCAAAGAATTACTTTTTCTCTCTTTGTCGACTGTTAAGACATCAGTAAATCATGTTGCTCATTATCTTGCTAGAGTATCTGTTTCTATGTTTGATTCGATGAAGTGGGATACTAACCCTCCATCTTTTATTATCGATATACTTGTTTTCGATTTGAATAATACATAATAAAAGAACTATTTAAAAAAAGAAGAAGAAGCTAGTTTTACCGGGCAATTAAGCCAATATCCATATCATAATGTGATTAATACGACATCCAAATTACGTAAAATAATGAAACTAATTAGGAAGTTGGCGTGTACATTTTTGTTTTGTATATGAATCATTACTCCCTCCGTTCAATAATAGTTGTTGACTATACTATTTTGGGATGTCCAATAATATTTGTCCATTTTATTAAATTAATGGATAGTTTTACACTTAGTTCCTAATCTATCTTTATTATTGATTATAGTCATTTTTCTATTATATTTTTTAAGACATTAAATTTATTATATTGATGTAGTAAAATTACCCTTTTATTTATAATTTCTTAAGAATTATGCAAAATCAATAAAGAACAAATATTATTGGACATAGCAATTATTACCAAGAAATGAGGAATGCTACCTTTAACATTTTACAGCTGTTGCTTGTTGTGGAAAAAATATGTTGTTTTTCCTCTTGTTTTCTGTAATGTTTGGAATTTGTTCTTTGACTATTGAGTCGAACGTGGGCATTTCCAATTTAATTGGAGAATCGTAAATTCAACATTCTTTACTATTTTAGTAAATAATAATTGCACTCACCTGCCTGTATAATAACTATTTAAGTGCCAGATAAATGGGATAAGGATAATAAATTTTTGATTTTATATATTTAATTTTTAAGTTATTTATTAATTTTGAAATTATGTTATCTCACTATTTTATATAAAATTATTAAAATAGTTAGATCATAAAAATAAAATAATTATAAAAATATCTCAATTTATAAGATATCCTTAATGAATTATCACATCTTACGTATAACTATAGAGATTAATTATTGAGGTGGATGTATGCAACACGGATAAGCTATTGTCATAATGATTAATTGTATATTAATTGCAATTGCTAGAAGGTTCTTATTTCAGTTAATTTCTTTATCTTATCCATTTTAGCACGATTATATGCAAAAGGTCAATATTGTAGCTGGTTTTACTTGCCATACTTTAATTTTTGTTTATTTCTATCATTAATTAAGCTAATAAATGGGTGGAAAGGGAATAATATAGTGAAAGAAAAATAGTATTAAATTAAAATTAAAGAATAAATAAAGGTAATTTAATTTAATCAAATTATTTTTTGACTAATATTATTTTAAAAATTACGTTAAAAATAAACATGATAAGTAAAAATCGAGCAAAACAAGTATTACTTTGCCTTTTATGATATTTGAAATTAATGACCTAATGTACAAATTTATGATGTGAAAAGTCAATTTTTGGTGTTCGAACAATTTTAAAGGCTCAAATTTAAAATATCTGATTAAAAAGTCATCAAGAATCCTTTAGCACATTCCTATACCCTTTATTGCCGTTTTATTTATTTATTATAACTAAACTGTTTTATTATCATAACAAACGGATCCATAGGTTAGCTTAAACACACAACAAGCTATCCTTTATTGAATCCTACTTTCATCCATTTGTTTCCTTTTTAAGTTTTTTTCTTAAAGTAGTCTTCCTTAAAAAGCTACCTCCTTAGGGGTCTAGTTGGATAAGATCCATGTTATTTATTTATTAATTTATATATAATTTATACGATATTTGATAATTAGATAGAAAATAAATTATTCATGTATAAAATTAATACGATGTTTGATTGACAATTTTAGAAACCACATAATTAATATATTTATAAGTTCAGAGGAAATTTATATTATTTTATGTATGATAGAAAGTGAAATAACTAATACATGTATAACTAAAACATGAATAACTAATCCCTGCATAAAATAATATATTCACTCATAACTAGTTCTTACATCACTAATACTCGCATAACTCTAACCAGTTACCAAATGATCACATTGTGTTTTTTAAAATTTCTAAAGCAGAACAACAGTCAAAACACATAAACTCATGCTATTTTTGTGATAATGTAATTCATTATCTTTTGCTCGCCAAGTTATTGTTACAATAAAATTTTATGTCTTTATCTTAAAAAGCAATGGTGTATCCGTCGTCTTTAAATTCTAGCTTCCCTCTTGTTGGTTGTTCTCTCATGTAAGTAAATCGTAACATGAATAAGAATCGTGTATTAATTGACAACAACAAAAAATTCACAAATCTTTATTGAAGAATTGCTCTAAGTCAACCCTCATTTTTCCAGGAAACAAAGTTATTATCCACAAAGTAGAATCACGTTAGGAGCGTTATATCCGAATGGGTCCAACAATACATGATTTAAATTTAGTCAGATCGGAGCTTCAATACAGGTTCGAACACCGGATGAAAAATAAAAATAAAACTAGAATTATACAATTTAAGGTTTTGACATGCTCAAACCAAATATCCATATCTCATCTCCTTCTTTCATCCATCTAAAAATGCTTTGCTAGATCAACATAGAATAATGGGATTCAAAGAATAATAGGTAATTCCTTGGTTATTTAGATATACTATGCTACGTTGGATTCTAATATGAATTTTCATGTATTTTTTATCATATTAGTATTGCTGCAAGGTTAGCTTTTGAAGAGAAAAATCATAGTTATATAATGTCTTCTTAATTTATTAAACAATACTATTAATTTGAATCAAATCGATTTGGATTAGAAAACAATTATTTTGGATTAAAATAAAAGGAGTACCTTAACAAACAGAAAGTATCAAATCCAAATTTAGGTGGAAGTAGTATTAGCCTATTAGCAGTGGCGTAGCCACATGGTGGTCAGGGTGTCCAATTGGACACCTTTCATCGGAAAAAATATCGTATATACTAGTAAAATGATACACGAAATGATTAAATAACATATTTTGGATATCCTTAACATAACAAATTGTTATAGCCTAATGATTTCACCTCCTAGAAATGAAAAAGTGCTCGTGTGTTCGAATCTCACTAGTTCTACCTTATTTGCTTGCCATTGATGAAAGTCTGATGTTTTGATCTGCATATATAGATATGTTTAGCCAAACTTTTGGATTGGAAAGCTAAAGGTGTTTATTAATATTATTATTTTTAAATGGTTATTTTAAACCATCGATGTGTTTACCTAAGCTTTTAGGGAAAAGTAATTAAAATTGATAGAATATATCTAGAACAAATTAATTTAATTTTGAGTTCATGTATATTCTGAGATACATGTATCTGGATGACAAAAATCTAGTGAGATTCATAATATTACAACATAACATGCATTTAAGTAATTAACTCATATATTAGTGAGATTATTGTAAGTTACTCTTAAATAAATACTTTTGGCCCTTGGGCGATCTCTGCCCAGGCCTGATTAAGCCTCAAGAGCGAAGGACTTATATGGGTTAGGCTTATAAGCTCTAGTTTTAAATGAGCTTAAAAAATCTTATCTCAACCCTTCCACAATAATAGATAAACCTAAAATTCATAACAGATTAGATTGGACCGGGTTCATGGGCTAAGCCCATTTTGACTGCTCTATTTACTACCCTCCAAAAATATTGTTTCAAAAAGAGCAATTTTAACATATAACAAACATAAAAATCATATTTGTTGTTATAGCTATAGTTTGCATAATTGCGGCTCCATAACAAATTTTATGTTTGCTATGGAGCTTTTGATTTATATAATTCGCTAGATACATCCAATGTATATACAAATTGTTTAGTTTTGTATAAATTCATTTATACAATTGGATAATTTGTATATAAAAAGTTTCAATTTTTTCTATATGTGTATATGTATACAGTCATGTTCGTCTTTAATTATGATAATTGTGTTGTATATTAGATGTTATTTGTATATGTATACATGTTTTTTGTTAGACTTGTCCATTGTATATGTACATACAACTGTAATTTATATGTGTACGTGTTCTTTGTATAAGTGTATATGTGAAATCTATATGAAAATCTATCTCTCTCTCGCTTTATACAACACAAATTATACATTGTAATTTGCATAATTTGTGTTTGTATAAAGCGAGAAAGAGAGAAAGAAAAAAGAGAACTGGTCAGGCGAATATCTGTATTTGTATAAGTATAAGTATATAGGACAAAAATTTATGTGTTTGTATTTGTATATACACTTTTCTCTGGCTTTATACAAACAAGGGCAAATTATAGAAATCACATACTTTTAAGACAAAATTACAATTTATTCCTTAAAAGTTTATAATTACAGAAATCCCTCAAAAATTTAAAAAAACAGATACAATAATATAAGCGCTGATACATTAAAAAGAGGGTCGGATACATTATTAATTAAAGGTTACATATTTTTTTATTGCGCTTTTAATGGAAAATCAAATCCCTTAAATCACACATGTGAGTAGATGATACAAAATATAACACCTTGTTAAGTAAGATACATTAATGACCAACATTTTATACATGATACACTAATCTGATGTATTTTGTTAAAATTTTGAATCATGAACTTATTAACTATTTGTAAATAATGTATCTTATATGTAACTGATACAACATTTATTATGAAACTTCAAATACCAGATACACATACGGACCCATAAACAACCTGTTAATAGATGATACAAAATTTTACACCTTGTTAAGCAAGATACATTAATGGCCAACATTTTATACATAATACACTAATTTGATGTATTTTGTTAAAATTTTGAATCATGAACTTATTAACTATTTGTAAATAATGTATCTTATATGTAACTGATACAATATTTACTATGAAACTTCAAATCCCAGATACACATACAGACCCATAAACAAAACTTGGATGATACATTAATGACTGAGATCTACTGAAAGATGCATGTTATAATACTTGAAACAAAATACATTATAACTTGACTTACTTAGGGTTAGTGTATCAATTGATTACAGAGAATAATGATACATTAAATACGAGATCTGAATTTGTTTATTTTTGTATCATCAATTGATTAACTAACAAAAAGCATTACAACATTCGAAAGAAGAAGAACTAAAACCTAACCTCAGGTAATGAAGGTCGAGAAATTGCAGGAACAAATTTTTGACCCTTTTTTTTGGGATTTTAGGAACCTGGGTTTTCGAAGATGAAACACGATCCTTTTTCTTCTTTCCATCTTTAATTTTACATTCGCCATTAACAATGGATCGTGGAGCCTTTTGGATCTATTCTCCGCCCAACCAATATCTTCGTAGTCATATATCCGATTAGTGTTAGCATCATTCATCAACAGTTAGAAGAACAAGCAAAAGAGATTTCAAGAGAAGTACCGAAATTAACTAGAGTATGGACAAAGAGAGACTTGAATTTGAAAACTATTGGAAAAATCAACTGTCAAGATAATGGGGGAGAAGATTAAGGAGAGAAAGAAGGAAGGGATGAACTCTGTTTTTTAGCGTAGAAAATTTTGTATCCGTGAATTTTTACTTAAGAGAAAAATGAGGGATTTTGGAGATTTGTAAAACTAATAGGGGATAATGGTAATAAGTGAACTAAAATGTGATATTTCTTTAATTTTTACAAATAAAAATTCCACATTTGGAGAAAAAACAATATTTCATTTGTCTAACAATACTTGTTCATTATTGACTTTGCACACTTTTTAAGAAACTATAAATAGAAATATAATTTTACTATATCACCCTTTGAATATAATAAATATAGTGTTTTGAAATATATAATAGAGAAATGACTATAATTAATGATAAAGATATATTAAGAACTAAGTGTAAAATTATTTAATAATTTCATAAAGTGGATAAGTATTATTGGACATTTTAAAATAGTATAGTGGACTATTATTTTTGGACGGAGGGAGTATTTGCTTTAGCTGACGTCGTGACACGTTGCATGTGATAGAATTGTATAGTGCAGGGGCGGATCTATGAAGGGCAGTGGGGGTGCCACGCCACCCCCGAACTTTGACGGAAACTCTATATATACATAGGTATATATATAATATTTATATAAATATAAAACGTGCCACCCATAGAACATAATTGACTTGTGGTGCCATGGTAAGAGGGCAACTTTAGAAGGTTGAGGTCGCGGGTTTAAATCCCATTTGAACCTATTTTTTTGAAAAATTGTTGGAGACGTTTTTTAAGTAAAACAAAGGCTCCAAGCCCAGCTGACACATTTTTTAATTTTTTTTTATAATTGTTATTGACTTAAATTAAATTAATTACATTACTCCTTTGACTTAAAAGTGTTCTCTTTCTCTTCAACTATTTCCAAACCCTTCTTCCTCCAAATTTCAACTTCTCCAAAATTTTCATTACCCCATTCCAAACCCAAATCACTTCTTGTCGTTGCCGCCCCCTGCCCGTCTTAGCATTCCGTCCAGCGGCTAAGCCTCATTTGGGTGCTATTGTTTTTCACTTTTCTCCATTCATCCACAACTTTTTATAGATTGTAAGTTTGCAATTCTATTTTTGTAAGATTTTTTTTATTTCTATTTCTTGAGTTCTTTTAAGTTTTAATCAGTGATGATTGATTTCATATTAGACAAGAGTTTTGATTTTACTTTGATATTCTAAATTTCTAATGAGCATTGTAAGACATTATTGGTTAAAAATTGTGTGATATGAATCATGTTAATT